>JAMZAV010003020.1:0-71958 GCA_024449915.1 Sweltsa coloradensis
GAAAGAAAATCCAGGGATTCGCAATCAGCAAAAATTAATTTTTAAAAATACCTGAAAATGTTTTTCAACGGTTTCATGGCTCATGATTTTAAAAAAAAAGAAAATTGAGCCCGCATCAAAAGGAAAATTTTCCATTTTGTATAAATCATGAAATAAGTTTTTATCATTTTTCCCGCCCAATCAGAAAAGCTAACCGTTTTTTAGTTTTAATTCAAAAAAATCACGTAAAAAAAATCTTTGAATGACGTTTTTCACAAAAACAACCATTTTTGTCAGTGTTTTGAGTGTTTTTTTATCTGACTTTACCAATCATGTGAATTTTTTTTTAATTTAACCAATTAATCGCACAAAAAGGGAAACATTTAGTGATTTTTTAAAAAAATAACGAAAATGCAAAATAAAGCATATTTGAATTTTAAATGACCATAATTTTTTAAATTTAAAAAAATATTTTCCTGGACCCCTACTCATTAGGGAAACCCAAAACATTCATATTTGTTAGTTGTGAATAATAATTGAAATAATAATCATAATCATAATAAAAAAAAAATAAAAAAATAAAAATAATAAAAATAAAATAAAAATAATAATAATAATAATAATAATAATTAATTTATTTTTTAAACCGGGCCGCGAAAGCTTAAATTTGAAATAAAAATAAAAATAATAATAATAATAATAAAAAATAATAATAATAAAAATAATAATAAAAAAATTCATATAATAATTCAAGGTTCATGAAAAGCGAAACATTAAGAATTCTTTCACGAATTTTTGGATACACTTAAAAAAAAAGAAAGTGCTCTAGCAAAGAGTTTAAAAAAGATAAAAAAAATGTAGTATTAAAAAAGAACAAAACGAAGGTTTAAAAAAAAAGGAAAAAAAGTTTACCAACAATATTAGTACCAAAAGAAATAATGGGGAATTGGAAACCCAAACTAAGACAGAGATAGAAGGTTTTGGACGGGAAATATGGGGTAACCCGGTAGCCCAACCGGAGCAAAAATGGTTTCAAATGAAATAGCTAGGATGAGCGATATAAGAGGAGATTCGAAGGTATAATATTGATGAATTAAAGTCGACAACAGGCTACACTAGCGGAAAGCCCAGGAATGATAATTTTAAAAAATTTTTGGATAAAAATTCAATACTACTCAAAATAAAATTAGAAAATGTCTCAACGAGTTTATAAAGGAGTTAAAGAAATCCCCAAATTTCTTTATGAAGGGAGTAACCTTCTAAAACCCAAAAGGGAAAATGACACGAAGAACCCAAAGGGAAATATGGGCCAATTTACATGCTACCAACTAATATAAAATATGACTTCATGCAAAAACAAATAAAGTATAAAATCTTGCGAAGAACACAATATCATGGCCGAGGAAAAAAAAGGATGCTGAAAGAACCACAGGGATGTAAAGAAAAAACTTATTATTGACTTACTGTAATGAACGGCACACAATAAAAAAAGGAATATTCATTTTAACTACATTGACTAAAAGAAACCCTTTGATCAAACCCCCACACATGGCTTTTTTCAGTTTTTTACAAATATAAAAAATAACCCAATAATTGTAAATTTTTTGAAAGACAGTAATGGGACATGGAGAACAACACAAAAAACTAAATATGAAAAACCAGCAGATAACTACGACCCAAAATAAAAATTTAAAAAGGGGTTTTTCCAAGGTGATATTAAGTGCATTAGGGTTTTTGTCTGTCATTAAAAACCCCGTCACATATGCAAAACGAATCGCAACGGATTAAAAATTAAGGACAAAAATGTGTATGCAAAATTTTTCCCACCTATTCTCATGGATGACCTAAAGTTGTATGCAT
The DNA here is from genome assembly GCA_024449915.1 of Sweltsa coloradensis. NCBI lineage: Eukaryota > Metazoa > Arthropoda > Insecta > Plecoptera > Chloroperlidae > Sweltsa > Sweltsa coloradensis. The sequence continues at coordinate 1,840 of JAMZAV010003020.1, forward strand.
CAAATTTGCTAAAACTAAACAGTCTAGTCAATACAACATTAAAAATTTAGCCCAAGAATCTGCGGGGTTTTGGATAGAAAAATGTAAGACGTACAATCGAAAGGGTAAGGTTACACAAGCAAAAATTTCCCCAGCTAGATGATGGAAATGGGATTGAATAAGGGACGATAAGATGTATCAAATTTTTTAGGATTCGCACAAGCTCCGGGAATTGAACAAAAATTTTAAAAAGAAAAAGATAGATACATACAAAAACGACTAAATCTACCTAAAGACGAAACTAAAGGGTAAAAACAAGATACGCAAAAATACAATGCGTACCAGTCTGACATATTCATTCGGAATCATTAAATGGACGCAGACAGACATCCCGGTTGGAAATTTTAACTCGTACTACATTCCCAAAAACACGAAACTCATCCTAAATCAGCAATAGAGAGATTGACATTTCCCCAGAGAAAAAGGGGACGGGCCAAATTTGATCGAACAACTTATATTATAAAAAAATAGAAATTTTAAGAAAATTTTTTTTACAAAGGAAACCCAATCCACCTTCATGGGGCTGTAGGCTAGCGGGACAAATCATTAACTCCACTTAAATTTCTCCCCAAAAAAGCCTACAAGGGGAAATATAACTCCCGTTCAAAAATTTTAGCTCCAAAAAAAACCCACCGGGACATTTGAGAAAAAAAAGGTAGTGTATTAAAGACAAATGTTGGCAAGGGGAACATTTAAAAAAACAGAATTTTTGAGGCTTAAGCGGTATTGGGAGAAAATTTAAAAAAATAATAATACGTCGACGGATCTGAGGGGCAAGGGGGTGAAACAAAAACCTTACCTAAAAGACATGTAAAAGTTTCCCTCTACAGACATAACCAAGTATAACATTATTCATAAAAAAACTAGCAATAAATAAAAAACCTCTGACACAACACACCTTACTAAAAAATACAAACCAAGAAAGTACTAATGTAAAGATTACAAATTATTTTAGCCCGCACAGTTATAAAAAACCCAAAAGATAAATCACAACAGACGATTTAAAAATAATTGACAAGAAGAAACAAGAAAAAAACCCCTTATCGACGTGCTACCCAATGTGCCCCAAAAGTCGAGATACGGGAAAAAAAAATTACAAATATGTGAAATTGCAATTGAGATCAGAAGAGTGGGAAAAAGAAAAAAGGGAAATAAATCCCATTCATTATATCAGCCAACGGCATCATACCCAAGAAACTAATGGGATTAAAAAACAGATTTTCAACCCCAAATTTACATCGAGATCAAAAGGCGTAAAACCAAACGGAGAAAGTTTGTAAATTTCTAAACTAAAATGATATTCGAATTTCGAACGCTTCCATCCCGACATGGTTTTCGTGTTTTCCCCCTAGTCCAAGAGCAAACTAGGGTGGCGACGAGAAATCGGCCCCGACCGACACACAGAAAAAAAACATCATTACAAAAAATATTAGAATTTAAAATGAATTATTTTAGTTTTAGTTAAAACAAAGTAATAATATGTAGCCTAATATGGACACATGGAAGTACTTGACGTTAGTCCGTACAACTTAGTCCGTTTAACCGAGTTTGTATGAAATACTCCCAAAAAAAATAATAATAAAATAATAAAAATAAAAATAATAATACAGTGATGCAACCCCCAACCCTTGGTTTATGAAAAAAATTGCAAAATTAGAAAATTAGTTTTTATTAAACGAAGAAGCATAGAGGGTGAAACCCAAAAAATCCAAAACGCGACTAAAAACAGCGTTTGCGAACTTCCTATTTTAATTGGAAGCGATTTACCCCCAAAAAAAATTGGCTAAAAGTTTTTCTTTATTTATTTATTTATTTATTTTTTTTTGTATTTTTTTCTGTTTGTTTGCGCTCGAACTGGCAAAGGGATAGCGATCTTTTATGAAAAATTTTACGGACTTCACAATCTCTGAATAAAAATTGCCACGTTTTTTGGGGACAATCGATCAAATATTTCTTATGAATCTACTTGTTCACCTTTTTCGATTTTTTAAGAGATATTTTTTTATATTTTGCAAACGGGTCTTCGATTTGAGAAATTTATGGGAACGTTTTTAAAAAACTAAAAATTTATATTTTATATTTTAGAGACATTATTTTTTAAAAAATATTTTTCCCTAGAAACGTACTTTTAAAATTTTTTTTTGTCCATAAAACATAATTTCGTGAATTTGGGCCCATTCTGACCCCAATGGTAGGGGTACAACGTTCATATTTACATTTAATTAAGATTTGGTGATGTGGGGCCCAGTGCCCCTTGAAAGAACAAAAATTAAAAAAAGCTGGTCAAAATTTATAGAATAAAATTTTAATATAAGCCTTTTCAAGAATATAATTAAAAAGTTATACAAAAACCAAGAAAAAAATAATGAGATCCTTACTTAAAAAAATTAAAATTTTGGGAAGAAATTTTTAAAAAAAAAGCTCTCAATCAAAGCGACTGGAAAAAAAGGTTCGCGAAGCGGCCTTTGTAGAATTCAAAAGGTTGTTTACCTATTGCAATTTTTCGTTGCAACTAGCTTGCTTTGGTGTTTGTTGTCAGTTGACCAAGACAAATTCAGAAAAGGAATGAAGTTAAGTCAACAGAAAAAACTCGTTCCATCTAAAGTCAAAAATAAATAATAAAAAAAATCAAAAATTTTAAAAAATTGTTTTTGTTTCAGACGTTTTGATATAATTTTTAAATTTTTTATTTCGAAAATGTAAACAAGCATGGTTGGGAAAAAAACTGTTAAAAAGTAACTGAAAAATTTAGTATAATTTCTTTTAAAAAATAAAATTTAGTTTCGTTAAGATCCTTAAAATAAAATAAATTTAAAAGTAATTCAATTTCTAAAAAAACTAAACTTTTTAAATTTCTTTTACCCCGAAAATTTACAAAACTGGTTTAAAATGAGTGGGGGCTTTCAATTTCCCCCTGCCCTCTGACGATTCGACTAGATAGATGGCTTACCCTGGGAAGAGGGCCCCATTTTCCCCAAAATCAATGGAATGACCCTCCCTTTTTGACATGTTGTGCCAAAACAGATGTTTTTTTCCATCTTTTTGCGGCGATTTTTTGTTCCTTAACGCATCGACTATTTTGACAGTTTTTCCAACTATGTCTGCGAACAGTCTCCACACGGAATCTCGTAGACGCCCCAAACCCTCCCAAAGAATCTTTTCTTTGTGGTACCAATATTTTGCCTAAAGGGTTTTATCTGTCGAAAAAACCGTCTTGAGTTTCAGTAGCCAGTAGTTTGCCAATTCGGCGGGGGTCCCCTCGAACATTGGCAAATATCAGTGGCTCTTGGTTTGTCTACGGTCGACTTGAGTTTCTTCTGTTTGGTTCTTCTTTTCCAAGCCTTGTGGAAACAAACCGTTGGGAAAACCCGTTACTGGCAGTGCTCACGAAAAAATCTTGCTTTTCCCCAAAATGTTCTTCGAAAGTTATTCTTCGAGAACGTGTACCCAAAGTAATGCATTGACGAATTTGCGAAGGATGATGATGTGAAGAGGCCTGCAAATACCTTTTTGTATGAGTCGGCTTTCTGTCCCAATTTTGTCCAAAACGCCCCTTAGGTTTTCTTTTATAAGGGCATAAAGGGACAGGCATTTTTTCGTCTACTTAACTTCCATGGTGAATTGAATGTCAAAGGGATAGAGTTTAGGTTTTTTAAAAAACCCCGGTAGCCTTTTTCCCCCATGTTCCAATTACAAATAGAAAAACATACAAACAATACAATACAAAAAATGCTACTGACCCTTTCTGGAGATTGCATTTCTGAAAAATACCGTACATTGGATCGCATGTCAAAAAACTTTTAAAACCTACAAAAACCCCTTTTGTAGAGAAATGCATCCTATCTTACCGAAAATAGACAATTGCAATGTGTTCCCACTTTAACAATGTGATGTGGCTAGAACTGTCAAAAAAACAAATTTGATAGGCTACAAAACAAAACTTTTTGGCGTAGGCCACCGTCTCAACCAACTACAAACAAACCCGACCAGGTTGTTGCGAATTTTTTTTCCGTACAGCTTAAAACTAGCAAGAATGTTTTAATTAAAGGGTTTTAACTTCGCTGTTGCTCCAAAGAAGCTCCTGTGGGGAAAAAAAATTATTTGTGGCGTAGAAACTGCAATTATGGGTTTTTCCTGATGCACTAGGTGAACAGATTAGAAAAGATACCTCATCCATTCTTAGAAAATCCAAGCCTCCAGCCCGCAACATCACAAAAGAAGATTTCAAGCTTTAAACCAACTTAAAAATAACCCAAACATCACAATACTTTCCTGCAGATAAAGGAAATTTGCTCCCATAATTATGGACACTATTTGACTAAAGGGAGAAAATGTCTAGGATTTTAGAAGATCCTACATACGTACTAACTGAGCAAAACCCAACAGTTTATTTAAAAAAGAAGACCAAGTCTCTAATTGTTGCGTCCCCTATTGACAACAAACTCAGAAGTATCTCATTCCTAAGAGAAGTCATCTCGAATCCCTCGTCTGTATAGACTTCCAAAGATCCAAAAAGCAAACTTCCATAAGACCGATTGTCAGGGGCAGTAGGATCACCTACACAGGCTCTGGCAAACTCTCGCTAATTGTTTGCAGCCCTTTTCTGAAGATGCAAATCTTTCGTGAAAAACTCTGCACATTTCCTAAGTCTTCTGGATAACATCAGGGTAGACCCAGGCATATATTGGTGAGTTTTGACGTCGTTTCTCTCTTCACTAAGGTACCCGTAGATGAAGCTATGAAAATAATCTCAGAAAATACCCTGTCGCAAAGCATGTCGTCACTTTGTCGCAGCATTGTATGTCATCTACATACTTTGTTTATGAAGACAATTCTATAAACAAGTCATAGGCGCACCGATGGGTTCACCATTATCACCAGTGGTAGCAAATTTGTATGAAGATTTCGAGACCAAGCACTCGAATCGTCCCATTACAACCACGGTTTTTTTTAAAAATACATTGCCCGACTATTTTTGTAATTTGGCAACATGGGAAAAGGGCTACCGAGTTTTTTAAACCCCCAAAACCCCTTCCATTTTTCATTAAATTCCCGGGAAAGTTGAAGAAACCCAAAAAAACTGCCTTTCCTTGATCCCCTTAAAATAAAAAGGAAAACCCTGGGGGACTTTTGGGGCCCCACTTTCCCCCGTCTGGGCCCGGGTAGAATGGGCCCCAGACATTCCTCCTGGGGCTCATCGAAAAGGGCGACAAAGGGGAAAGTCGGTTTTGGCCCCTCAAATAAGTTTCTTGAGTTGACGGGAGATCGCAAAGGGGGTTTCCCAGCATATATTTTTTTCCCAAACACTCACTTTACTCTCCAATAAATATCTTTTTTAATTCTTTTTCACTTTTTTCAACTTCCCATAAATCCCTGGCCCCCTTTGTGTTCTAACGTCAAACCCCCGTGTTTCCCCGTGGGGTTGCGCCCCGTGGCCGGTGGAAAAGGGGACCCCGGTTGTTGGGGAAAAATGTTTTTTTTTGGCGAGAAACATGGCCCAACCGAAACTTTGGGCCCACCTGTTTAAATCATAGACGGGGAATTCAAAACAAACCCCCGGGGCCCAATGGGCCCTAGTGAAAAACTTTTTTTGTCCCCATTATGGGGGCCCTTGGGCAGCCCGGAATAGTTGGGCGTTTTGTTGTATTACCAATGTGGAAGCTAGGGGGAAGAGAAGGGTGGGGAACCCGGGACCACACTGGAAAAAGATCTTTTTGCTTTCTATGTTTTTGGGCCCGGGACAAAAAATTTGGGCTCTTTCCTACTACCCCCTAAAAAAAAAAAAAAATTCTTTAATTGTTTCCCAAGGCCCTTTTTGGGTAAACCAACGTGGGCTATTTATTTTTTTTCCCGGGAAAATTTTGTGGGTTGCCCCCTTTTCTACTATGGAAAATCTTAATCACCCCAATCCCCCCTTTTCCCACCCCCAAAAAAAACAATTACCATAAAAGAAAAGACCTGGGGCCCTTTAAATTTGAACCAAAAATTTCCCCTTGAAACTATGGTTTTTTTAAAAACTACCAACCTAGTACAAAAATTACCTGGGAATGTTAAAAATTAAAAAATCATTAAAAGAGAACACAAAAATTTTTTTAAAATACCCATCATTGCGATTGAAAAGAAATTTCAAGGTGTGCAGGTCCCGGGAAAATCAGTACGGAAACGGCGAAAGGGATTGCTTTTGGTTGAGACAGCAAATGATAACAGTCTGAACTTTTATTGAAAACCAAAAAATTTGACTACCTTTTTTGAAATCGAAGTTAAGCCGCTGAACAATTTTTTAAAAAATTTTCCCTAAAGGAATTATTAGTTGTTCGGGAATTCTAAAATATTTTTTCCCAAAGGGGGAAAATAAAAGGGGGAAACTCTCCAAACAAGTGCCCTTGACTTGTAAAAGAAAATGACCCGTGTTGATGGGGAAAAATTTCCAACTGGCAAACAATCCTCACCTTCACACTTAACTTACCTAAAAAGGTTGTTAGGGGGAAAACCCATTTTAGATGTCAGAACCTATATAAAAAACCCCCATGAGATGCTTCACCTGTCAAAGTTTTGGACCCCCAAAAGAATGTCTGTAAGTCTAAACCCATTTGCGGAATTGGGGGTTTCAAATCTCAGGGTTTAATTTCAGTGTGAACTCCAAACAGGGGGTGTCAATTGTAGTTTCCACTTTCTTCTTCTTCCCGTGTTTTGTCCTAATGGACGGAAAAAGAAGAAGATTTGGGGAGATAATGGGGGTTTTGAAAAACAAATGTTCATGAGGCAAGGAAAAAGGTTAACAAATTACCACACCATTAATCTTCCAGAAACCCATTTGCGCAAGCTGTAACTAAAAATAGTAAGGCATAATTGCAACAAATCAGGAAACAAAAACAGAACATCCAAAACCCAAACCTATTCCCCAAGCGGGAATGGGGCCCTACCCCCCATGTTGAAGAATCACCTTGGTTCAGGAGAACCCCAAAGCTAAAAAAACTTTTAAGCATTGTTTGGGTGATCAGAAATCATTTACAAAATAAATTTAAAAAAGAACAAAAAGAAACAACAGGGGGGCGGGGAAAACTCTTACAAGAGTTAATTTCCCTGACTCGACCCAAAAATTCCGAGTGGAAAATTGGAAAATTTTAATAAACACAAGACGTAAACCAGAAATGTTAAATTTTCCCAATTGAAGTAAATTTCCCAAATCAACCAAAAAAGTAAAAAAACCAAAAGAAAACCTTAATTTTTTTAGTGGGTCCAAATGAAAGGGGTTTTTTAAAAGGGAATTCCCAAAAACCAAAAAAAAACCCCCCATCCACGTCGTCACTTACTGTGACATTTTTGGATTTTTTTAAGGGTTTAGAACCTTTTTTGAATTTTTAAAAACCCTAAGGTAAATTTTTAAAAAAAAACCACTTTTTAAAGATACAAAACCCAACACTATAAATTTTAAAAGGGGGTACCAATATGGGGGAAATTGTAGAGGATTCTAGAAAATTTTAAAAGAGCTACAGTTTCTCTTACAAAAAAACCAACCCTTGATCTTATTTTTAAACAAGAAACTTTTTTCAAACCAACTGTTTAACCCCTAGGGTTTAAAGGGGTTTCAATCTACCGTAAGGATTTTATAGGAGGAAAAGGGTTCACAGGGGGTTTTTTGCCCATTCTGGTGCATGACTCTGTGTTGCCACTCAAATTCCATTGACAACTCGCCTTCAGGCCGTCGCCGTTACAGCTTACATTCCAAATGTAACCAAAATTTCTGTATTTACCTTTTCCAAACCCCCATTAAAACGGGGAGACGCGATATGGAGGCCCTTTGGGCGGATCCAAAATTTCATGGGCCCTAAACTTTTTGGGGGTGGGTTTTAACGCTCCCATAAATGACTGGGGATCATAGTTTTTGATCCCCAACCCGGGGTTTTGGGTTTTAGCGATTTTTTACAAAACCAATGATGTTTCATTGTTAACACGGCCGATGAAATCTTTTTACGTCCCCATTCTTGGGATTTTTCAACCATAAATTTAGCATGTGTACAAAATTTTTTTGGGGGGTACGCTTGATCTCGACTAAAAAAGTGCTTTATGATTTTTTCATGGGAATTGGGTATTTTCCAAATTCCCGGTAATTTTATTTTAAAATACAATAGGCCCCCAATCCGGTCGGATGGGGGACTTGGGGCAAACCGAAATTGGGGAAAATTCCAGGAAATTTGTAAGTCCCCTTTTCTCAAAGGGGGACCTTTTTCTAGTTCTCGTGACCCCAAAGTGCTTGTCAAAAATGTGAGTAAAAGTTTTTTCTTTTTATGCAGCTTGCCGTATAAAACCCCTGCTATGGTGAAAACTTTGTCGTGTCTTTCCCCCGGGGGGAAAAAAAGTTTTGCTTGGCCCTCAAGGCAAAAAAAAGCAGTTTTTTAAAAAATTAAAAACATTTCCTACATTTTAAAAATTTAATCCAAATTTTAAGCACGAGGAAACGAAAACGGGACGAATTATCAAAAATATAAAAAGGCAGTCATTGGGAAAAGGATGTAAACTTCTATAAAATTTCAGGGACCCCCCTTCCACGATGGTGTGGAAAAAAGGGTTAAATCAAATTTGTGGACGTCAGGTAAACACCATCCCCCTATCAAGGATGGCGGGCCAAATTGTTTTCTACTTTCCCGCAGATGGCTTTTTAGTTGGGTTAAAATTTTGCATCGGTTTAAACAGTAAAAGCACGATATGATGCAGAAATTTTTACAAACAACAGTTTTACAGAACTTTGAAAACTTAATTTCTCATCTGAAAAAGATTTACCTACAAAAGAGGTTTTTTTTGTGGGGGGGAAATCCGTATGGCGTTTGGGTCATTACTTTGCCCATCTGTGGAGAAAACAAAAAGCACAACGACATGTTTTTTTGCACCTGACTGATCCCTCATTGGGGTTTTTTTTTTTTTTTTAATATTTTTGGTTTTTCTGACATTTTCCCGATAGTTTTGGGGGTAGTGCCCTCTTAATTTTCCCTTCTCAAACCCCCAAAAGATAAATCGATGCCGACTTCATATCGGGCCCCATTTTTTCTGAAAGTTCCCTTTTGGGGAAAATTTTTCGAAAAGATGATCAAAAAACGACAAAAGTGGGTGGGTGGGAACGCCCCCTTTTTTTGGCGAACGTCCCAAAGTTTGGAAATTTTTTCAACGTCCCTTGGGACCATCGAAACCCTTGGTTTCGTTGAGGCCTTTTTTTCAGAAAAGGGTTTTTTTTGCAAAAAAAATCATGTTGTTGTGTGCTTTTTGGGCATTGAAAAAAACATACGTACAAAATGGAGTTAATATTCTTCAACAGATTTCACGAGTGGGGGTTTTTGAGGCACTTTTTAAATTTTTAGAAAAATTTTTTAAAAATAGGGAAATTTCAAAATGCGGTTAAAAATGTTTTTTTCAGACTCGTTCCCCAATGGGGGAAAAAGGTGTAAACCACAAAGGGTCGGTTTTTCGGGATCACTGTTTTTCTATTTTGGAAAAAAACAAATGTGGTGGATTGTTCCCAAGAGCCTAATTTTCGTGCCTTTTGTTTTAAAACCTGGGAAAACTTCTAAAAGATCTTAAAAATTAAACAAAAGCTCAAAGAACCCCGTGCACAAATTTTTTGAAAAAATTAAAATGAATTGGGGGCCCAAAACGGGGGACACATTTTTCTCCCAAAAAAATCATTGGGATTTTACTTTTTTCCGTCTTCAAGGGAAACCAAAAAGACCCACAACTACGTTAACAATGTAAAAATTCTATTTAAAACAAATTCCGTCCCTTTTCGGGATTTGGGGTTTTTTAAAAAAGCTAAATTGGAAAGACCACGTTGTTGAGTTAAAGAAAAAATGCATGTTGAAAATCAATATATTTAAAGTTCCATTAAATTTCCTCTGGGGTTTCGTTTGGGCTTGCATGTTGAGGGTTTACCGGGTCTCTAGTTTGGGTTTCCAAATGGACTATGGAAAGTTTTGTATACTCCTTTTTAGCAAATAACCAACCCTTTTAAACCCTTTTAGACACTGTCCCCATTGGGGGGTCTTCGTATTGGGTCCCTTGGGGGGCATTTCGAACAAACCCGGGAGTCAGCTTGTATGCCGAGCAGGGGTGTCCTCCTTAACAGAACGGAGAAAACCCCTTGATGGGTAAGTTTTGTAATTAAAAATTTAAAACTATGCCTAACCATCCAGCAAACCGGGAAAGTTTTTAAACCCCGACCATTTTCGACACTTTTAAAAACAAACCCAAGGCTCTCTTCCACGGGATTTTAAAAGTAAACTTTTTTTTAATCTTTAGAAAATTTTATCTGCCAAAAGTTTTTTAATTTTTTATTTATTGCATAACCCCCCCCTGGTTTACACCGAGCCCATTATTAATTTTACCTTTGTCGTTTTGGGTAAAAACTCTACTTGCGATGTTTTAAATTTAAAATTAACTTTAGAAAATTTGCCCATGAACATCCCAAAAGGGTTTTCTTTGGGATTCAAAAATGGCTTCCCCAAAATTGACAACAAAGGGTTGGGAAAAATGCCCCTTTTATTTTCTCCACCTTAATGAAAGTTTTTAGGGTAAGCGCCTTTTGTTCATTTTTTAAATGCAGAGTTTTTCCCATCCGTGAAGGGTTTTTAAAACTTCTACGCTGTCCTTTTTTGGAGAATACCTTTTTTTGGGTTTGAAAAGGGTTAATTTACTTTTAAGGGTATAAAAACCCTGTATTCTGTCATCATTTTTGGGAACAAGACCTCCAAATTTTATTTAGAAAAACCCAAACCCCTAAGGGGGTATATATAGAGTTTTTTCTGGATAACCCCGGGGGCGTGGGCATAGAGGGAAATTAACACGCGGGTCGGGCTGCTAAGGAAGCTTCCCAGCGTCGCGACGTTGATTTCAATCTAGTTCCCGTTCCAGATGTCAAGAGTGGATACAAGCAAAGATTGTTGGATTTGCGACAAGCATCGTGGGATGTGTTGCAAAATAACAAATTGCATAGTGTGATGCCCACATTGACTAACAAAATTCGTCCACCTACGTCTCGACTCTCACGTAGAGAAGAGGTGGTATTGTCTAGAATTCGTATAGGCCATACACGCCTAACACACGGATATCTCTTAACCAGAGAAAAGGTTATTCCCATATGTGACACATGTGATGTACCTTTAACCGTGCATCATATGCTAGCAGAATGTGCCAAATATGATGCATTGCGCACGCAATTTGATCTCTCCCAATCATATGAAGAACTTCTATCATATGATAACGGCGACAAACTTTCTAAATTTCTCATCCATTGTAATCTATTTAACAAAATTTAATTCAAAATCTTACACATTTGTTTCTTTTCTTTTATTTTCATTTACATACATAACTTTTATTTTGCTATTACTTTCTTCATCATCAATTTATTTTGTTATTTATACACTTAGAAAACAATCTAATCACCAAACATACCTGCATTCACTCTTCTCATTCCCTTTCATTCACAGGCGGCGCAATATGACCTAACCGGTTGAAGCGCCCTAGTTTCTCACGTCGTTTTCGTTTTTTGTGTACAGAAAGCCGACTCATACCAATAGGTATATGCAGGCCTCTTCACATCATCATCCTTCGCAACTTCGATCAATAGCATTTACTTTGGCTACACGTTCTCGAAGAATAACTGACGAAGAACATTTAGACGAAGAAGCAAGATTCTTCGTGAGGCACTGCTCAGTAACGGGTTTCCTAACCGGTTGTTCCACAAGGCTTGGAAAAGAAGAACCAGAGCAGAAGAAACTCAAGTCGATCCAGTAGAAAACCAAGAGCCACTGCATATTTTCCATATGTTCGAGGGACCACCGACCGAATTGGCAAACTACTGGCTACTGAAACATCAAGACGGTCTTTTCGACAGATAGAACCTTAGGCGAAATGATTGGTAGCCACAAAGACAAGATTCATTTGGAGGGTTGGGGCGTCTACGAGATTCCGTGTGGAGACTGTTCGCAGACATATGTTGGACAAACTGGTCGAAATATGTCGATGCGTCTACAGGAACACAAACTCGCCGTCAACAAGATGGAAACACATCTGCTTTGGCACAAACATGTCAAGAAGGAGGGTCATTCCATTGATTTTGACGGAATGAGGCCTCTTGCCATGGTAAGCCATCTATCAAGTCGAATCGTCAGAGAGGGGCAGTGGAAATGAGAAGCGCCCACTCAATCTTAACAAACGAGACGATGGCAAGCGTTTGGCTCAATCGTGGAAGCCTGCTTTGATTGAGAGGTTAGTCAAAGAAAGCGGTATAGCGGCTGATAGAGTGCCTGCAGTTCTAGACGAACGTGGGACGGTCCGGACGGGCCCAACCATCTTGTCTAGAAATTTGGAATCCAGCAGAAATGACTAGAAGTCATACTGCTGTTCTTGAAAAGTATGAGACTGAGCCGCCTGTGGTACCAAGACATAAAGACAGCGATAGGCCTGCTAGAATGGTCACAAGAAGTCACACTCACAATGCAACCAAGTGATTTGATTTAAGGTTCACTGCAATTGGATCTTTGTAATTCTCTATGTTTGCAAGGTAGTGTGTTTTTTTGTTTCTATTTGTTTATTTTAATAATGCTGTTGTTGTTTTATTGAATTTTTTGTTTTACCCTTCCCTTGAAATGGAAACATAGTTTTTCTGAAACGTTGGGATTAAAAGTTATTTTCTATAATACTGTGCGTGATTATTTACCGTAAAGATACTTTAAACATATATTTTTATATATATAGAAAAATATTATTTAGATTAAGAACGCGTCAACTGTTAGGTCATAATGCACCACTCTAGCCTAGGGGGGGGGGAAGGGGGCAAGGTCCCCGACGACGATTGCCAGACCTCGCCTCTAGTTTCGGGGAGTATTATGTACTCCACTTTTACTAGCTGATGTTTGCGAGGTGGAGGTGGCCTTTTTCTCTTGAGTCGCGTTGTACGATTAGCAGAGCCATGCTCTGGGCCTATCTACTCCGGCATAGTATAAAGACGACGTGAGAAACTAAGGCGCTTCATACGGTTAGGTCACGTTTGTGCCGCCTGTGATTTTGTAAGTAAATTAAAATGTTGACGGTGTGTTTTGATAAGTTTGATATGTTGTTGTTTATGTTTGATGGTTTTGATCGTAGTAGTTGTCTTAGTTTTTTCTTGTCTTAATACAATGTCATAATGCTCTCTCTATGCCACGGGTATGAGTAGATCCCATGCTGGTCATATCCATTACGGGTGTTGTGGGAGAGGGGAAATAGAAAATATAATGAGTTTGTATCTGATGTGATATAATATGGTAAGAATATCTGGATTACGGGCGGGTCAACCGTTAAATCTAATGCCGCCACTCTAGCCCAGCGGATGTGATTATATGCCTCGTTGCTTGACGGCTCCAAAGTTATAGTTTACAAATTCCTAACCCAAGAGCTGATGGACCTCAGTTCAAATCAAAAGTTAAAAACTTCTGCCCGGAATTGCCAGACTCAGTGTTTTCTTCCTCATCATCTGACTCCTTTCTATCCCCCATTTACTCCACTCTCTATTGTCCTCCCACAGCTTAACTCTTGCCACATGTTTCCCATGTTCCCCATTTTTCCCAGCATGTGTGTCCCACACACATGCTGAAAATTAAAATTAAAAAATAACAAATTTCAATTTCGAATTGATTTTATAACATAATGAAAAATGGAAGAGAAACATGGACGACTTGAGGATCCAGGTCGCCTCAACCGAAAAGATTTGTGTGCAACACCTTTTATATTTTTACTTATTGAAATGTGAACTAAATGGTTATTTGATTTATTTATTTATCATTTGGTTTACGTTTAAAGGCGCGTCAACTATTAGGTCATAATGCACCACGCTATCCATAGAGGATATAAAACATTGGCCCATGCGTGTCAGAACCTGTCACGGTAGGGTGGGGTGGGAAAACATTAGGGGGCGGGGGGTTATCACGTCGCGTCGTCATCGTTCGTTGTGTCATTGTCATCGTCGTCGGAGAGGTCGTCAGAGGAAGGAAGAGGTGTCCCCGACGACGATTTCCAGCGCTCGCCTCTAGTTTCGGGGAGTAATAAACTCCTATCCTAGAAACTGATGTTTGCGAGGTGGACCATTTCTCTTATTTCGCCTGTTGACGATCATCAGAGCCATGCTCTGGGCCTGTTCTACCCCGTCCAGACGCGGGAAAACACAAAGTGAACCTTAGATGTCCTGGACACAATAGTTACTAAATTTCGGATACTTTTATCTGAAAATAAATCAAACAGACCTGATACCTTGTATCATCATTGGTGTACCCAACGTATCGACGATATGAGGATGAGCCAGTGGTTTAGCCGAGGTCGTTTAGCCGGTTCCCACTCGAACAGCGATGATAAATAACCTGTGGGCACTCTTGGGGAGGAACGCGTTCCTTTTCTTAGATCAGGAACTTGTAACGACTATTTCGTGGAACTTGGAAATCCCATCGATTTCAAGTAAATGATATCGTAAATTGAAGTATGAAAAATATCTTGTGACATCTTGTGTTTTCGAAAATGGCGCTACCCTCGTCCGATGGCAAGGGACAAACGACGACGTGAGAAACTAGGGCGCTTCAACCGGTTGGGGTCATATTGGCCGCATGTGATATGAAAGTTGATGAGATGAGTTAATGGTGTGTTTAATGATAATATTGTTTTCTAAGTGTATAAATATGGCAAGGGCCTCACTTTTTTAAACGAGGGAGCGGAGCGACTGAGTGTCTCCATTCAACTCAAACGGCTCTCATTTCTGTGATTCTGTCTGTCTGTACGTCGAAAATCAGCCGAACCGCTGAACAGATTGCGCTGAAATTTTAAACAGACATCCGGTACAAGTTTACTGAGAACTGTTAACAAAATCAGCTTGATCCATTGCGATTTTAAAGCCTACAATAAAAAAAATGTGATTTTTAATAATATCAATGGCATTTGTTTCCTATCAGTTAGCGGGACGAAGTTGACGTGGCCTGCATGGCCTAGTGGTAACCATTTAGCCTACCGCACGGATGCATGGGTTTCGATACCCGTCACAGTTCTAACTTTTTTATATTTTATACCCACATATTATTTTTGAGGGGCGTTAAATGGGAAATAAAAATTAGGTGATTTTGTTTTATCTTAAAAATTTGTTAAATGTTTCACGCTAATACGTTTTGAATACGATTCGCATTTTGAATGTTCAATTTAAATAATTATTGTGGCAAGCAGAGTGAGTTCCTGTAAGGTGACCAGACGGTCCGGTTTTATAAGTCAAAACACTTGTCTAACTCACTCGTTTAACAACGACTTTGGCGTTTCCTAGTAATAATTGATTAAGAGAGAGATCGAAATGTGTAGGCTACGCAAGGTATCATATTGGATACACTGTCACATCTTCGGAACAAATTTTACTGTTATGGTCTTCAAAGAGTACATTCTCATACAAAAACTAAAAGTCTTGAAAAATCATCAAGTTTCTTTTGTCGCTCGTGCAATATTTTATTTTATTTTCGTATTGATTATTGAACTCAACATGGATAATTCCTGCATAATTTCGATTTGTTGAGTTTAAAGATTTATCAACCGTTAGTTGATAATGAGCCACTCTAGCCTATGGGGGTGTGGGGAGTATCTAAGGGTTAAGGCTGGTCAGAACCATCCAAGGGAAGAGGGAGGAAAGGGGTAGTTCTAACGTCCTGGTCGTCATCGTCTTTGTCATCGTCAAGTGTTGTGATGGCCGTCGTCGCCGTCAGGGAGGTCGTCAAGTAAAAGGTAAAGGTCCCCGACGACGACCCGCCATAGTTTGCCTCTAGTTTTGAGAGAATAAAGAACCACTTTTAAGCGAGATCGGCTTCATATCATCCCTCGCCTTTTACTATTATTTATTGAATTTAAAAAAAATACTTGTTGGATTTGTATTAAAATTTGTTGAAAATGTAATTGCAATGAGCATCATAGAAAGTTTGTTGCTGTCATCATATGATAAAAGTTCTTCATATATTGGGAAAGATTTAAACTCCTTTTCATGTTTTTACACAGAAATCTATAATGTTGACGTTTTTTTTTAGTGATATTATTCGTATTTTCTTATCCTGTATGAAAAAAAAAGTATTTTTGAGGATGAATAATTTGTAAACTTTTGACGTCACCTAATGGTTGCATTACTTCAGTTGTGATTTGCTTGCTAAAAAGAAACACTGCATTGCCTGCAATTGCATGTTTAAAAAAAACATGGTCGAAGAATTAAAAAAACGACGGAGAAAGGA
Organism: Sweltsa coloradensis; assembly: GCA_024449915.1. NCBI lineage: Eukaryota > Metazoa > Arthropoda > Insecta > Plecoptera > Chloroperlidae > Sweltsa > Sweltsa coloradensis. The sequence goes on from JAMZAV010003020.1 coordinate 18,144, forward strand.
AAAGGCAAGGACGCTTCAACGGTTAAGTCAAATTGCGGGGCCCCCTCCCTAGTGAAAATAGAACTTGTATTAAGTAAGAAACTTCCAAGATCTTGCCAAGAACTTGTGTTAAGTAAGATTCTTGGCAAGATCTTGGCAAGATTCTCAACAAGAATATTCTTGCCAAGATCTTGGCATGATTCTTTACAAGAATATTCTTGTTTAAGATCTTGGCAAGAACTTGGGGTTAGAAACAAGATATAAACAAGATCTTGTCAAAATCTGCCAACTGGGGTCAGCATCTTGAACCTCATCAGTCATTACTAACAGTTACATCAAACAACCCATGCAAGCCTGCATTTGTTTTGTCTCACTGTTTCAGTTTATTTGGAACTAGAGTAGACAGTTGATAATAGACCTGTTTACATCGTAAGCAAAGGCCACGTACACTTTTAAATAGCTACAGATAGTTTGCGATGTCTTGTACAGACCTCAGACTATGTGAGTATTTACAACCACTACTGTAGCCTAGGTAGTGGGCTTAGATGACAGTTGACTACGACGACGACGTGAGAAACTAGGGCGCTTCAACCGGTTAGGTCATATTGCGCCGCCTGTGAATGAAAGTAAATAAGAAGAGTTAATGCAGGTATGTTTGATGATTAGATTGTTTTCTAAGTGTATAAATAACAAAAATAAATTGATGATGAAGAAAGTAATAGAAAAAATAAAAGTTATGTACGTAAATGAAAATAAAGAAAAAGAAAGAAATGTGTAAGATGTGAATTAAATTTTGTTAAATAGATTACTATGGATGAGAAATTTAGAAAGTTTGTCGCCGTTATCATATGATAGAAGTTCTTCATATGATTGGGAGAGATCAAATTGCGTGCGCAAGGCTAAAAGTATTATGCCTTGCACTATAGGTCTAGGACTGTGTTTGCCCTAGCCTGCTGTCAAGCCTACTTGCTTTGTGTTCTCATTCACAGGGCCTAGATTAACAAGCCACGGATATAAATATCTAATAAGGTGGGCACTAGGCCCAAGGCTTGTGTTTTCCCCAGGCCCTAGCCTCCAGGCAAGGCTACTTGCTTTATGTTCTTGTTCACAGGGCCAAGATTAACAAGCCACGGATAAACATCTAATAAGGTGGCAAAGTGTGTATCGAAATTGCATCAAGTAGGCGTACCGGTACCGCATAAATAGACAAACCACGATATTGCCAAGATTATACAAGATCTTGCCAAGATTTTACAAGATCTTGTCAAGATCTTGCCAAGATTTTTTCACCAGGGCTGTGATAACGAAAGTTGATGAGATGAGTTAATGGTGTGATGTGACGATTAGACTGTTTTTTAAGTGTATAAATAACAAAATAAAATGATAGCAAAAAAAAGTTATGTATGAGAATAAAAATAAATAAATTAAAGAAATGGGTATGATGTAAATTAAATTTTGTTAAATAGATTACTATGGATGAGAAATTTTAGAAAGTTTGTCGCCGTTCATATGAAAGAAGATATGATTGGGAGAGATCAAATTGCGTGCGCAAGGCATCATGTTCGGTACCATTGCATATTTCCATCTTTGTTTAGATAACTTGAATTATGGGCGCGTCAACCGTTAGGGTGTAATGTGTCACTCTAGATTATGGGTTGTATCATTGAGAACCCTGGACCGTGACGAAAGACGACTTGAGAAACTGCAGGGCGCTTCAACCGTGTACGTCATATTGAGCCGCCTGCAATATTGTTAGTTAATAAATTGAGTTTGTTATACTTGCTTCAAGTTTAAACTAAATATAAAAGTGAAAGTAATTAGAGGACTATAAGCTATTTGGTTTAAGAATAATTTGTTTGTATATTAAATGCGAAGATAATTTGTCGACGTTGACAATTATGTTGAGAGAAGTTCTTCGTGTGATTGAAGGAGATTAACATGTGAGATCTAATAATAACATCAGGTACAGTCTGCAACATATGTCGCATCCAGGAACAATCTTTTATCTTGTAACAAGACATCAGTGAGTAAAACGTTTTTTTAGTTTGTTACCTATATCTACTATCTTTGCACGGAGCTGTACAAGCAGCAACTCTGCGTACGCGACCGTTGCATTGGCTACAGCGGAAGTAGCGCAGACTCGTACGACGACGAAGTGAGGCGAATCTGAGAGATGACATTTCTGAAGAAGCTCTTGGACGTTCCCTTCACAATTCCAAGCGCCGGATATTTTCGAGGATCAATAAATGTAACGAAGCCACAGAATGATGCTCAAAGGTTAAATAAAGCGGAAAATGAGCGTTATATATCCGACGTCGACTTGAAAAACTAGGCACTTCACCGGTAGGGTCATATTAAGCCGCTTGTGATATATAAGTTAATTTTTTAGTTTACTTGGATTAAGGACGCGTCAGGTGTGCTATAATGCACCACTCTAGCCTATAGGGGATGTAAAAGAGGAAAGACTCATGCTGGTATGAGGGGTTTCTCAGGCGTCGCGGTCGGCATCGTATTTGTCATCCGTGCCGTAATGTCCATGGTCGTCCTCGTTGGAGAGGTTCAAGGGGAGGGAGGTGTCCCCGACGACGACTGCCAGAGCGACGGAATTTGATGATGATAAGCACCAAACTAACGAACTTTGCAACGAGTATCACGGAGCCAGTGGAAATCTCAAACCGCGCCTCGGATATCTTTCCCTAATAAAATGTTTTTACGGATATGAACACAGCTCTCAGGAAAACAACACCGGTCTTGTCTAAAGGGAAAAAATGCGAAACTCTGGTTGGAATATTGGGTTTCATTCCAAGAACTTTGAGATATTATGACGAAGAAAACACGGAAAAATAGACTAACAAGCTTGTACAACCAAACTTAGATACGACGTGAGAAACTAGGGCTTTTTCAACCGGATAGGCCATATTGCCCCCGTGATGGTATAGGTGTAAGATTGTTTGAGACCCTTGTTTTTAATACTTTTCTTAGTTTTGTAAAAGAAAAAAGAAAATGAAGAAGGTGATTTGATTTTGATTAAAATGAATGGTTTTTGTATTGACCATTTTTTCTATGAAATTAAATGAGAATTTACAAAGTTTGTATCCGTTGTAGGGCCTAATTAATGATAGAAGTTCTTCAAATGGTTGGGAGGGATCAAGTTGCGTGCGCAAGGCATATTGTACATGTACATTCGGATTTAAAGTGTCAAACCGTTTCTCCGATTTACGTCGGACATTTTTTATAAATGTTTTAAGAGATCAAGAGTAAAAAAAACAAAATATTTCGTATTTAAAGTCTACACAATCAGTTACTTAACAGATTTTCGAAAAGGGGAAATAATTGTTTTAATTTTAAAGCTAACCTGTCCATTGTCCAACCATGTCGCCCGTTGCCACCGCCGACAGCGAGCATTGTCCAAGCACAAAAAGGTATTTAACCAGGAAACACCGACCCAACTTATTGGAAAACGATTACAACTGCGGGCGACTAAAGTACAACAAAGTTTAATAACAGTGATCACCAAGCCAACCCTCAACCCCCCCTCCCCCCACTATATCACAAACACGGTGTCATGTCTTGTTACAAGCTCCAACATAATGCTTCCCCATCCGCCCCCCTCCCTCCAACACCTTATTAATGAAACTTACCTTTTAAAAGTCAATCGATCATTGTCAAGTCCATTTCCATAGCACATTAAAATTCCCAACCAGTCTATAATGCCGTCCGCGGTGGCACATGTGATAAGGGGGCTGGTCTCAAGCGTATGGCACTACGAGGACGTGGGTTCGTATCCCGCATACACATTATGATGTTTTAGTAACCGTCCTCCTCGTCATCTATCACCACTCATCGTCCCGAATAGCCTTAGTGCTTAATATGAGACTTTAAGAAACAGAAATCATCAATGTATAGATCGTCACTTTTAACCTAGCTGCAACATACAACGACAATCTCACACGTTTATAACACTAAAAACTGTCGCGACTCGCGATAACCCTAGCTGCACGCTACTAACATAGCACAGTCCAGTAAGCACCATAGCAATGTCGTATTATTCGTATATCGTCCCGATAAACTTGTTACACCACGCTACTACAATAGCACACTGTCTATCACTTATCGTCCCCCTAGACCTAGCTGCACGAACACTATGAACATAATACACGGTTTTAACTAGACATCGTCGCGCTAGCCCTAGCTGTATACACACTATAAACATACCATAACACACGGTATAACACTAGACATCGTCGCGCTAGCCCTAGCTGCACGCCCGCGACCTCCCCCGACCGTGGAAGGTCCGTGACTAAAGCAACGAAGCCTCCACGCCTGTGTCTGAAGGTTGCGTTGCATCAGTGAGTCCTATGATGCAGTACGCACGGTAAAATGCACACTGCATACGGTGATTCGCCTGAAGACGGGCGTCTGATTTTTTTTTTATTTGGATTAAAGATGCGTCAACTGTTAGGTCAAAATGCACCATCACCTAAGGGGGGAGGGGCCCATGGGTGCTCAGAACCAGCCACGGGAAAGGGGAGGAAGGGGGGTTTCTCACGTCGCGGGCGTCATCGTCTTTGTCATCGTTCGTTTTGTCTTGTCATCGTCGCCAGGAGGTCGTTTAATGGAAGGAGGCAAGGTCTCCGACCTGCGCGCGTAAACCGTTCAAAATGCGCAAGAACATTACGGCGTGAGAAACTAGGGCGCTTCAACCGGTTTGGTCATATTGCGCTGCCTGTGATATTGCTGGTTAATAAAACGAGTGTATGGTGTGTTTGATTATTGTAAGACCAAGTGCTGATGGCGTGAGCAACCAGGGCATATAGATACGGTTGTGGTTTTGTAGGATTATTAATAAGAATTGTTTAGTTTGTTGGGATTAAGGGCGCGTCAACCGTTAGGTTAGAATGCACAACTCTTATCTAGCTAGCCTAAGGGGTATGGGAGGAGTGGCCCATGCTGCTCAGAACCAGCCACACGTAAGGGGAGGAAACAGGGGTATTCCCACATCGTGGTCGTTATGTATTATTTGTCATCGTTCGTGTTTGTCATTGTCGTCATCGCTGTCGGGGTGTTCGTCAAGGGAAGGGGGATTGGTTCCCGACGACAACGCCAGACTCACCTCTAGTTTCAGGGAGGAAAATAATTCCCGTCTTACGGGGCTGATTTTTGCCGAAAGGAATTCATCTACTTCTTCACCTTCTACGATTAGCAGAACCATGCTCGGGGCCAATTTTGAACAAATCCAGACTTCGACATTCCTATAGCCAAAACCAGACGAATCATTATGTTGTTGATTGCTGAAAAAAGAAATCGTGATATTCCAGGGGCTTTAACCGTGAAGGTCATTTGCACCACCTTAAATTTAATAATTTATTTTGGGTGTACGAATTTTACAAAGTTTTTTAGTTAAAAAAAATTAAAAGGGCACAAAATTAAATGGTATGACCTGGCCCTATATGATCGAAAAAATTATACAAGGGCGTCAACCGTCAAGTCATAATGCACCACTCCTTATAGGGATTGCGGCAAAAGGACCCAGGGTGGTGAAGATTCCGCTACAGTAGATTAGGGACAGGGGGGTCTCACGTCGTAGAGGCTTTAGTGGTGAATTTACCAACTGAAACATATTCTTTTTATAAAATTATGCCATACCTTTTAATCTCGCATTACCGGTTATACTATTTTGTTCGTTTTCTTTTGTCGATCACACTCTTTCAATATTTAAACCAGAGATCCGGATCTAATAAACTACGTTAAACAGAGAAGCGCGTTTGGATGCTGTGTTAAACATTTCTGGACTCACCGCCCTAGAAATGTGGCGTTCTCACCGCCCAAAAAGTATGTACCTGGATGTAGTCAATCCATGTCAATAGTTTGCCTGAGGCATGAACCTACGCCTAATAATGATGATATCTAATATAAAAATGTATTTATATTTAACATCCATTGACAACGAATAAAACCTTACTTATCTGCAAATTTGTATATTCAACTTGTACTTTGTTTTGGTCCTTGGGTTGATTACCGACAATAAACCGGGGAAACTTCTTTATCGACTCTGGTTGCCATGGTTACCAAGCCCTTTGGGGGCTCACTGCCTTTGCTAGGATTTTGTAGGAATTATCAAGGAACCAATGGATTACCCAGGCGGTGAGCCCTAATAAATGTCTAAACGCGCTACGTATCTAGAAGATAAAGGGGGCGTTACTTAAACCCGTATAGTCAAGAATATACTTAATATATTGCCACTAGCAACATGAATATATCATTCGGTCTGTTTAATAATTCAATGCAGTAGTTAACTGGACCTGTACCTAAAGTAATATCTTTGTAGAACAATGACCCACGACGGTCTTGTTAGCGTCCTTAGTGTGTTTGTCGTGTCGAGTCGTGTCGATGGAGATGACCCTGACGGCGATTGCCAGAGCTCGCCACTAGTTTCGAGTAGTAATTTACTCCGCTCATACTAGCTGATGTTTGCGAGGTAGACTTTTTCTCTTGAATCGCCTTTTATGATTAGCAGAGCCATGCTTTGGGTCAATTCTACTCCAGGCCCAGACGGGATGCCCCTTACACAATAAATATCATAATATTTGGTTCATACGTTTTTCTTTTATTTTACAGCTGGGAACAAAAACTCATAAGTTGATTTGGTTTTATTAAGTTTGAAATTCTTTCTTTAAGTTTAATTTGATTATGTGCGCGTTACCGTTGAGTCATAATCAGATGGGGGGGGGACACTTCATCAATGGAAGCAATTTACCCCTTTTATCGACACGTGAGAAAATAGGGAGCTTCCAACCGGTTAGGTCATATTGCGCCCCCTGTGATATTGAAAGGAGATGAATGAGTTTTAAAGGTGTGGGTTTGGTGATTAGATTGCTTTCTAAGTATATTATTATGTTTTGTTTTGGTTTATTTTAATTAAGGACGCGTCAACCGTTAGGTCATAATGCACAACTCTAGCCTAAAGGATATGGGAAAATGGGCCTGTGCTGGTCAGAACCAGCCACAGGTAAGGTAGGTAGGGGGGTTTCTCACATCGCAGTCGTCATCGAATTTGTCATCGTTCGTTGTGTCATTGTCATAGTCGCCGGAGCGGTCGTCAAGGGAAAGGGGAAGGTGTCCCCGACGACTATTGCCAGAGCTCGCCTCTAGTTTCGGGGATTAGTATACTCCCTCTTAATAGCTGATTTTTGCGAGGTGGACTTTTTCTCTTGAATCGCCTTTTACGATAAGCAGAGCCAGGGTCTGGACCAATTCTACCCCGGGCCTAGACGGGGCTGCTTTATTTGGATTAGGGGGGCTTCAACAGTAAGGTCACAATGCATCACCCTAGCCTAGGGCGTATGGGGAGAAGGGGCCCATGCTGGTCAGAACCAACCACGGGTAAGGGGAGGAGTAGGTGAATCTCACGTCGCGGTCGTCATAGTCTTTTTAATCGTTCTTGATGTCAAATGGTCCTCTTCGCGGAGGTCGTCAAAGAATGGGGTACGGTTCCCCGACGACGACTGCCAGAGCTCGCCTCTAGTTTCGGGGATTAACATATTCCCCTCTTACTAGCTGATGATTCGAGCTGGACTTATTCTTTTAAATCGCCTTAAACGATCAGCAGATCGAGCCATGTATATCGTTAGTAAGCGGGCTCAGCTCGAACTCTTCAGATCTAGTTGAAATCTGAGTTCTCAGTACGGACGTGTTTATCAAGCAATTTAAGATCGCACCCGCTAGTTCCGGGTTAGCTTGTTTGAAAGGGGCGACAGTAAGTAACAACTACGAAGTGCGAGACTAGGGCGCTTCAACCGGTTAGGTCATATTGCGCCGCCTTTGATAATGAAAGTTGATGAGATTATTTAATTCAGGTGTGTTTGATGATTAGATTGTTGTAGTAAATAAATATGTTTTGTTTGATGTTTTGTTGTTGTTTATTAGGTTTAAGGGCGCGACTACCGTTAGGTCATATTGCGCCTCCTGTGATAATGTTTTTTATTAGTTTATAACGACATATATTTTTCCAAAGGGTGAGACGTAAGGGGCGACGCGGGTAGATGGGGGGGTGGACAGGCTTGTACTGGTCAGAACCAGCCACAAGCAAGTGGAGGACAATTACATAGTTTTATAACAGTTAAGCTGTATCATTTTTTTTTTGAGCAAAAACATTATTTTCTTATTGTTACATCAATGAACATTGCCGACAAACTATAAGGACGCTGGTCCGAAGCGTATGGCTCTACGAGGATGTGAGTTCGAAGCCCGTACAAGGCTTATTTTGAATGTACATCGTATTTCATTGTCATCTAGCAGCAACCCAAACGACGGGAGAAACAATAGAGCCAGTGGTGTAGATATCGGCTGTGCAAGACAGTGGTGCAGCCGCACCGGAGCCCACGGCCTCTAAGGGGCCCCCCGAGGATAGGGGCGGTCGCCAAATTCTACAGTTTAAGCTTTAGCATTTCCTAAAATCCCTAGAATGTCATTCTACTGTGAAACATTGAAAACATGTCTCATCAAAATTCCATTGCAAGGGGTGGGCCCTGGGCCCCTGAACATTGTGAGTTGACAAATTACCGTTTCCAGGAAATAGGAATACTATATAGCTTCTTCTACCCGTTTTCAATGTAGAAAATAATTTAATGCAAAAATCTGATTGGCTATAACTTTCAAAGACACAGTTAGCCAGCTAATAAGATATCGAAATGAGATCTGCAATTTTAGGTGTTTTAATTTTGTACCACAGTTCAGTTGGAAATGAAGATCGAAATGGTGTGGGTGTCGTGACTCACGGATGTACAAATAGTGTATAAGAGTTGAGCTTGTGTTGTGTGTTACTGTTGAAGCTACGTGTGCAATAGTTATGTGATGAATATTTCGTTCAGTAACGTCTGCTGACGGGATTGATTTAAATCCGACTAATAAACAGAAACGACCAAGCGGGGCTCAAAAACGTAGAGTTAAAAAGTTTCTAAATTTTGTTTCCTCGAGGAACAATCACTGGTTTTGAGGAAGGAGTTAATTCTCAATCGAGTATTGCAAGTGATATTGTAGAAACGAGTGATATTGTGGTGACTGACTTGGTTGGTGAGTAGGTCTTTCAGTTTTTTAATGTTGTTGTTGCTCTTTGTTTACTAATTAGAGGCCGTATTACCGTGAAAAATGGGCCAGAAGGGGTATTTTTCTGCATTTTTATGTTTATTAATAATTAGAAAAACAAATTTAAAAAAGAAAGGATTCCCTAGTAAAAATATTTGGTTGCCAAATGGTTGCCAAGTGGTCACCAACAGGTCACCAACTAGTTCACCAACTGATGCCAAGTGATCGCCAAGTGATCACCAACAGCAGCCAAATGGTCGCCAACAGGTCGTTTTTGTGTCAAAATACTGCATTGCAGAGTTGGTGACCCGTTGGCTGCCTTTTGGTGAACGTTTGGCTGTCATATATTTCTTTTGAAATTTCGGTGGCGACCCTTGGTAATCACTTGGTAACCTGTTGGCGATCAAAAATAGGCCTTGGTGATCTGTTGGTGACCGCTTGGCGACCGTTTGGCATACAAATATTTCTACCAGGGTTATAATGCAATGTCTAGTTGTCCACGCTTGTTCCTATAATGCTTATTTATTGAATCAGTACAAGTCACACTCATATTGAAGGATATCAGTTGCAGTGGAGGGGCCCAAGATCGGTAAAATATATAAGCGGTACTTATATATTTTAATGATTTTACTGATTTTTACTGCACTGGTTGGGAAGGGCCCATTTTAGTTTTTGCACCGGGGCACTTCATCAACTTGCTACGTCACTGAATAGGGCGCTTTAACTGGTTAGGGCATATTGCTCCGCCTGTGAGATTGTAAATTAGTTTATTGTGCATAATGTTTATTGTTTACTATGTTTATGAAAAGAAAATAATAGTGCTGATATGTTGATAACCGTTAAAAAATAGAAATTACTTTTTTGAAAGGAAAGCCAATCAATCTTGGTTAAACAAAGTTCAACGAAATATTTTGGTATATTTGGATTGAAGACGCATCAACCGTAGGTTAGGTTAGGTCATAATGCACCACTCTAGCCTAGGGGATATGGGGTGGTGGGGCCCATGCTGGTCGGAACCATCCATGGGTAATGGGATTATAGTAAGTTAGTAAGTAAGTAAGTTTTATTTCCAGACACTTAGCATATAACATTATAATAACTAACACTTTGTGATGACCTCTAAGATTAAATTGTCTGGGATAAGTAATTATTTACTTATTCATAAACAAATAAACTTTGTTATTGAGGTGTTTGGAAAGGTGCAATTGCTGTATCAAGCAGGATGCAAATTGAGAGATACTCCGTCACATTTCTATCCTGAAAATAATTTACTTGATTATTAAGGCCTTAGTCTTAGTTTGTACATACAAAAACAATTTTACTGTTGGCTATAAATAAAATTTGAGTGCCTCGTTTATTAGAGAATACGAATGTAACGAGAAAACAAGTATTTGTCTAGTTTTTCTTGTAGGCAGAGATTGGTTTCAATTTAAGGCAGTACATAAAACAAAGATAAGACATAAGAGACAAAAAAGGCAAACAAATATTAATATAATAATCCGATTTAAATGAATCTAGAGAAATAAGACAAACTATAAGACAAAATTGAGACACAAGACAAAGAAATGGGCCTACCATACAATATAATATCTTAGCCTATTTGTGGAATACAAACATAATAATAGTACACTATATCTATACCTATTAGGCCTATTAAGAATTGTAGTATAAAGATAGGCCTAACAGTGTTATAGTAGTTTGTCCTTCAAAAATTCCTCAATAGAGTAATATGCTTTGTTAGATAGGACTGTTGTTTTAGTTTGTTTAAAAAATGCTCATACTAGAAATGGCTTTTACACTCGTCGGTAGCTTGTTGAATAATTAAGAACTCATATTGGAGTTAAGTTGTGAATGAGTCCGCTTGAGATAATAAGTGTGTCTGTTGTTTGCTTGTCTTGTGTTATGGCTGTGAATGCTATTGTTCTTGTCAATTTCTTCATTAATCATAGATTTTTTTTAAATTTAGTACGGATTGAAATATGTAGGTATAGATAGACTGTAGAAAGTGAGTATTTTGTGTTTGAGTGAGTGACAGAGTGAGTGAGTGAGTGAGTGAGTGAGTGAGTGAGTGAGTGAGTGAGTGAGTGAGTGATGAGTGAGTGAGTGAGTGAGTGAGTGAGTGAGTGATGGGTGAGTGAGTGAGTGAGTGGAGTGAGAGTGGGGAGTGAGTGAGTGAGTGAGTGAGTGAGAGTGAGTGAGTGGTTGAGTGAGTGAGTGAGTGAGTGAGTGAGTGAGTGAGTGAGTGAGTGGTGGAATGAGTGAGTGAGTGAGTGAGGGAGTGATTGAGTGAGTGAGTAAGTGAGTGAGCGAATCTCTGAATCTATTTAGTTGAAAATTTTAACAGACATCCAGTAGAGTTTAAAATCAGTAACATCAGTAGCGTGGTGACCGTAAACTTATTAGAAATAATAAATAGAAAAATGGGCTTAAAATGTGTAGGATGTAATTAATTTTTTTAACGACAATGGTTTTGTTCTTGATTATTTTTGTCAGGTGGTGAAAATTGTTTGCAGTGACCAAGGTGTATCAAATATTGCACTTTGCAGTTTTAACACGTATTACGTACTGGCTATGTTTTCCATATCATTGTAAACATTTTTATACGTGATCTATAATTTTTTTTAATACACTAAAAAAAATATATAAAAAAACGACCGCTGTATGAACCCAGGTCTCCCACATTCTGGGTATAAAGGGCGCTTTAGCCAACTTGACTAAGGAAACGCCAAAGTGGTTGTTAGACGAGTGAGCAAGTCATGTGGTGAATACCTGGGAACATTTGCATTCAAGGCAACACTCCACTGAAAATACTGACAAAACTACCCTTAGGTAGGCCTATGTGTTTTTACTCTTAAGTATTATAAGTACTAGTGAATTATGAATTATACAAACATCAAAGGGTTAACGCGCCTCCATTTAATGAAAAAAAATTGAAAGAAATTGCGCTCGCGGAATTGCTTTTTTTTTCTCCATTTTCTTTACATATATTTGGATGAGCGTAGCGAGTGAAGTGAAGACTTCAATTTCACTGACCCCCCAAAAAATTTAGCTCGGGTGTTTTTTTTTGTTTGTTTGTTTTTCTGTCTGTTTGTTCGCACGATTCCGGGCAAACGGCATAAGCGATCTTAATGAAAATTGGAGGGGACCTTCGTTTTCTCTAAACTTAGATTTGCCACGTTTTTGGGTACAATCGAAGAAATATTTCTCATGAATATTGTACTTTTACGATTTTTCTCAATTTTTAGTGCGATATTTTCGTAACATTTGGGCCGATTCTGACCAAACGGGTGAGGCTAAAACGTTCATATTTCACATGGACATTAAGGTTATGGTGATGTATTGCTTTCTGAAAGAAAAAGTTGAAAAAGTTAGCCATAATCCATAGAAATAAAGCTTGCAATATAAGTTTTTTGATTTTTTTAGCGATATTTTCGTGCCATTTGGGCCAATTCTGACCAAACGGGTGGGCCTACAACGTTCATATTATACACTAGGAAAACGCTAAGGTCCCGTCGCGTTGATGGATGAGCTTTTTGTGAGTTTTTAGTTTGCGTGGGATCTCTTAACTTATCAAGTGCTTTTTGAACGCATTGTAGGTGATTGTTGTCAAGTTTCTATACTTACTTATAATTGTTTAAAAATACCTCAAAAAACTTAATTTAAAACATTTATTTATATGGTTTCTGGATAATGTTTGCAACTTTTCTTTAAAAAATCAATACATCACTATAACCATAATGTCCATGTGAAATATGAACGTTCTAGCCCCACCCGTTTGGTCAGAATCGACCCAAATGTCACAAAAATATCGCACTAAAAATCGAAAAAAAATCGTTAAAGTACGATATTTACGAGAAATATTTCCTCGGTTGTACCCAAAAACGTGGCAGGTCTAAGTTCAGAGATTTTGAAGGTCCCCTCAAAATTTCATCAAGATCGCATATGCCGTTTGCCCGGAATCGTGCGAACAAACAGACAGAAAAACAAACAAAAAAAAAACAAAAAAAAAACATTGGAGCTAAATTTTTTGAGGGGTCAGTGAAATTGAAGTTTTCGCTTTGCTCGCTACGCTCATCCAATTAACATTAAGGGAAGATGCTTCAAAAACGCATTGAAAAATTCTATTTTTGTTTCCACTGCATATTTTTTTTATGTGTATGTTTAGTATTATGATGGTATCCCAGTTATAATATATACACAAAATAAAGTATTAACTTAATGAATATGCTACAAAATTTCACAAAATGCACTCAGATCATATATATATATATTTTTTTATATTTAAAATGAGGTTAAACATATATATATAATATGGATTGTTGTAGGTTTTCGCGGCCCGTCATAGGATAAAAACAAGGATCTTGGGTAAAACCGCGTCGAAAATAAGATGAACCAGGGCAGAACCTGGGCGTCCACCGACGTTTCGTCTGTACTACGTCAGACAATGTCTGACCTTGAAAATGTCTGACGTAGTACAGACGAAACGTCGGTGGACGCCCAGGTTCTGCCCTGGTTCATCTTATTTTCGACGCGGTTTTACCCAAGATCCTTGTTTCTATCATATATATATATACATATATATATTTTCAGGTACATGTGTAAAAAAATCTATTAAAGGTACAAGTCTGCAAATTGGCACATGCATAGATGAATAGAATGTAAACAAACGATGGATTTACTTTTTTATTTTTTGTTCTTTTTCTGTTTTATTGTCAGGGATATGTTACGCAACAATGGAATTTCTATTGTTACAATAAAAAAAAATATATAAAAAAATTTAAAACCAAAAACTAAAAAACTAATTCCATCATCCTTTGCTAAATATTATTGGGAATAATCCTACAAATTGTTTTGTTAAATTTTTTAAAACTGTCCAACTTATAGGTACCTTAAGAATTGTTCATGCATTTCTCAATTTTAAGTAAAAGGTAACCAATTTTTTTTTTTTTTTTTTTACAAATCAACTCTTTGTTAACATGTATGCCAAGTTTTAAAAAGTAACAATTAATAATAACAGGCTGGGTTCATGATGCAATCAATGTCTGCACTATTGGAAGCATCTCCCCTTAAGGTTAAAGTGATGTAGTACCTTTTGAAAGAAAAAGTTGAAAAAGTTAGCCAGAATCCATAGAAATAAAGCTTTTAATATAAGTTTTTTACGGTAAATAATACCAATTGACAGGTAACAATAGAAACTTGACAACAATCACCTACAATGCGTAGGCAGCAAAACAAAGCACTTGCAAAAGTAAAGATATCCCACGCAAACTAAAAACTTTAAAAAGCTCATCCATCAACGCGGCGGGACTTAAGCGTTTTCCTATATTCAGTAAGTAAGGGCTTGCCGCCTATTACTTGATTAAGCGAGCGAAGCGAGCGTTTCCATTTGACTCTGCCGGAAAAAAATAGTCACTGGTTTTGTTTTTTTGTTTTTTTTGTTTGTTTGTTTTTTGTTTTTTTTTTATGTCTCGCGATAACGTTCGAACGGAGGCTCGGATCGAGTTGAAATTTTCACCATCCTCAAGCTTTGTTCTCGATTGAATGCCATTAGTTTTGTGGCAAATCGTTCAAAAAGTTAAAAAGTTACATTAAAGTTAATCGAAAGTTTTTTTTTCAAACTTCACGGTGACAAAATCTGAGATGGCCAAATCATTAAGAATGTTCGTCCGGTCACGAATATGTTAATTTTATTTTGATCCGATAAGTAGTGTAGATGGAAATTACATTATAACAAAGTACGGTTACCATGGCAACGGAAAGTCGTGCAGCTTTTTTGGCTCATGATAGCAGTCGAACGGAGGCTCGGATCGATTTGAAATTTTCACCATCCGCAAGCTTTGTTCTCGATTGAATGCCATTAGTTTTGTGGCAAAATCGTTCAAAAAGTTAAAAAGTTCCATTAAAGTTAATCGAAAGTTTTTTTTCAAACTCAACGGCGACAAAATCTGAGATAGCCAAATCATTTAGAATGTCCGTCCGGTCACGAATATGTTAATTTTATTTTGATCCGATAAGTAGTATTACAGATGGAAATTACATTATAACAAAAGTAACGTTGCAATGGCAACGAAAAGACGCGCGAAGTTTCTAATGCACTGCTACCTAGGTTGCGTTCCGTAGAAGCGACCGGTCGACCGGTCGTCTATTATATCGTTCCGTAAATCAGATTGGGCGACCACTCGACCCATTGCCGAGCGTACCGTTGATGTTGTGGTCGACCTGTGGTCGCGACCAAAACGCCCAACGTTTTGAGGTGGGCGTAGTGGTCGTTTCATTGAAGTAGGGCGCCATTTTTTAAATATATGTCTGCTGATGTGTATTTTGCTGTTTACTCATACGTAGATCAACTGATTGAGCTGTAAAGTCTCGATTGGTATGCTTAGAGAACATGTCGAGCATACGTGGAGGTAGGCTTAGGCTTTCGTGTATTTTCTGTGCTTGTTTTACTAGTAGGCCTAGGCCTAAGCTGGTCGAGGGTTGTTCTAAAGGCAAAAGCCCTGGCCTAGGCCTATAGGGCCGAGAGGGCATAATATTCAAATATTTATTTGGCCTAGAGCATACACAGACTACACATTGCCTGGCAGTCGTATTTGTCACGATTAATTAATAGCAGCATCTCTTGCCGTTCCATCGCCATTTTCCCGCTGGCAAAATTCGAACGTTTTTAGTTCGGAAGTGTTCCGTTGAAGGTCGCGACCAAAGCGACCAACGACGGGTGACGTCACGACCTATCGACGACCAGTGTGGTCGACCGGTCGCTTCTACGGAACGCAACCCTAGAAGTAATCAAAATACTTTCGAGGAAGCAGTCTATTAATTGTCAACAAAGAGTTTAAAAAGTTTTCCCAAGGAGTCAAGGTCCTCTAGATGGCGGTGGATTTTAAAGTAAAGATTTAAACACGGGTTTACCCAAATACCTTGTCAATAATAAATAATACTGGAAACGCGAACGTCGTAAATTTTAAAATTTAAAAAAATGTGCAATGTGGGTCTAGCTATAGCACGTGCTCGCTTATCAACGCGTCCAACTGAGCGTTTCCTAGTTAATGTATGATTGACCATTGACCTAGGTACAATCATTCTATCTTTTCGTTCATTAGAGGTCCTGTGTTTAAATAAAACTAGGGAAAAGCCAAAGTCGTTTTTAAACGAGTGAGTGAGCCATGTGTATAGTACGCGGTATCATTCCCCATACTGAACTTGATCCAGCCTTGGGTATATAGGAGGAAATACGATGTTCCCGGGTACTCAACATCACTCACGCGTTTAACAACGACTTTGGCGTTTCCCTAGTTATTTAAATTGAACATTCAGAATGTGAATCGTGTTCAAAACATATTAGCGTGAAACATCAACAAATTTCCAATTAAGCGAGCGAGGCGAGCGTTTCCATTTGACTCTGCCGGAAAAATTAGTCACTGGTTTTGTTTTGTTTTTTTTGTTTGTTTTTTTGTTTGTATGTCTCGCCATAACGTTCGAACGGAGGCTCGGATCGAGTTGAAATTTTGACCATCCGCAAGCTTCGTTCTCGATTGAATGCCATTAGTTTTGTGGCAAAATCGTTCAAAAAGTTAATAAGTTACATTAAAGTTAATCGAAAGTTTTTTTTCGAACTAAACGGCGACAAAATCTGAGATAGCCAAATCATTTAGAATGTCCGTCCGGTCACGAATATGTTAATTTTATTTTGATCCGATAAGTAGTGTAGATGGAAATTACATTATAACAAAAGTAACGTTGCCATGGCAACGAAAAGACACGCGAAGTTTCTAATGCACTGCCACCTAGAAGTATTCAAAATACTTTCGAGGAAGTAGTCTATTATTTGTCACCAAAGAGATTAAATAGTTTTCCCAAGGAGTCAAGGTTCTCTAGATGGCGGTGGATTTTATCCACAAAGTAAAGGTTTACACACGGGTTTACCCAAATACCTTGGCAATAATAAATAATATTGGAAACATGGCCCTGTGGACAGCGAACGACGCAAATTTTAAAATAAAAAAAATGTGCAATGTGGGTCTAGCTATATAGCACGTGCTCGCTTATCAACGCGTCCAACTGAGCGTTTCCTAGTTATTTCCCATTTAACACCCCTCAAAAATAATATGTGGGTGTAAAAATATAACAAAGTTCTAACTAACGGGTGTTCTAGCCCTCCGTGCGGTTGGCGAAATGCTTACCACTAGCCACGTACCACGTTTCCACGTAGATCTCGTCCCGCTAGCTGCAACTAAACAAATGCTATCGATATAAATCACTTTTTTATTTATTTTAGGCTTAAATCGCTATGGATCTAGCTGATTTTGTTAACAATCCTCAGTAAACTCGTACCGGATGTCTGTTTAAAATTTCAGCGCAGTCTGTTCAGCGGTTCGGCTGATTTTCGACGTACAGACAGACACACAGAATCACAGAATGAGGGCCGTTTGAGTTGAACGGAGACACTCAGTCGCTCTTGCACTCCCTCGTTTACTAGGGAAACGCCAAAGTCGTTGATAAACGAGTGAGTGAGCCATGTGTTTAGTACGCGGTATCATTCCCCATACTGAACTTGATCCAGCCTTGGGTATAGGAGGAAATACGATGTTCCCGGGTACTCAACATCACTCACGCGTTTAACAACGACTTTGGCGTTTCCCTAGTTATTTAAATTGAACATTCAAAATGTGAATCGTGTTCGAAACGTATTAGCGTGAAACATTAACAAATTTCCAAGATAAAACAAAATCACCTAATTTTTATTTCCCATTTAACACCCCTCAAAAATAATATGTGGGTGTAAAAATATAAAAAAGTTCTATCTGACGGGTATTGAACCCGTACCTTCCGTGCGGTAGGTTAAATGCTTACCAGTGTGCCATGTCAGCCAGGTAGATCTCGTCCCGCTAGCTGCTACTAAACAAATGCTATCGATATTTTTAAAAAATCACATTTTTATTTATTGTAGGCTTAAATCGCAATGGATCTAGCTAATTTTATAAACAGTTCTCAGTAAACTTGTACCGGATGTCTGTTTAAAATTTCAGCGCAATCTGTTTAGTAGTTCGGCTGATTTTCGACGTACAGACACACAGAATCATAGAATGAGGGCCGTTTGAGTTGAATGGAGAGACAGTCGCTCCGCTCCCTAGTTTAATCGTTTAATAAAATGTGTCATCATTAGGTTCATGTTGTAAGTCTGTTATCAAATCCGTCAGAGTCTCATATTAGACCTGCTCTGAACGTATGGTTGAAACTCTAGAAAGAGCATCACGCATGCATTTTCTTTATCAGGGGTGTACAGAATTTCACATTGATATTCTGACTAGAGCAAGACCCAACAGGATAATCGCGACGATGGGTCTTTATCGTTAAACAACCACTTGAGGGGTCTATGATCTGTTAATAGAATGAATTTTTGTCCAAAACTATAACAACAGAATTTCTTTACAGCAAATAATATGGCTAAACATTCACTTACAATTGTGGAATAACTAGGAAAACGCTAAAGTCCCGCCGCGTTGATGGATGAGCTTTTTAAAGGTTTAAGTTTGCGTGGGATATCTTACTTTTGCAAGTGCTTTGTTTTGCTGCCTACGAATTGTAGGTGAATGTTGTCAAGTTTCTTTTGTTTCTTGTCAATTGGTATTATTTACCGTAAACAACTTGTATTAAAAGCTTTATTTCTATGGATTCTGGCTAAATTTTTCCACTTTTTCTTTCAAAAGGTACTACATAACCATATCCTTAATGTCCATGTATAATATGAACGCTGTAGCCCCACCCGTTTGGTCAGAATTGGCCCAAATGGCACAAAAATATCGCACAAAAAGTCAAAAAAACGTATATTAAAAGCTTTATTTCTCTCGATTCTGGCTAACTTTTTCAACTTTTTCTTTCAGAAAGCAATACATCACCATTACCTTAATGTCCATGTGAAATATGAACGTTGTAGCCCCACCCGTTTGGTCAGAATTGGCCAAAATGGCACGAAAATATCGCACTAAAAATCGAAAAAAATCGTAAAAGTACGATATTCATGAGAAATATTTCTTCGATTGTACCCAAAAACGTGGCAAGTCTAAGTTCAGAGAAAAACGAAGGTCGTGTCAAATTTTCATCAAGATCGCATATTATGCCGTTCGCCCGGTAGAGAGCGAACAAACAGACGGAAAAAAAACAAAAAAAAACAACGGAGCTAAATTTTTTGGGGGGGTCGGTGAAATTGAAGTCTTTGCTTCGCTCATCCAATAACGCTCTGATTGATTTAGTTGTCTGCTGATGTAAAGTTAGAAGTAGAAGTGTTTAGCTAGTGTATAGTTTACTATGGGAATAAATAATTTACTGACCATGTGCCATGTAATAATCACACATAAATACCGATGTACAATAAAGAACTAAACTGAACTGCAATTTGGATGTCCATTTTCCTACGGCATTACCTGAGGCATCAGTGGTGATACAGAACGAATCCTTAAAATCTGGGTAAACTTATAATACTGGAGGAGTACATAGAGCTAATCTTAAGGTATTAAATGCTTCTATTTGTTGTTTTTCCCAGGTAAAAGTTAAACCTTTTCATTGTTAGCTTGGTCAAAGGGCGTCCGATATCAGAAAAGGTTCTTATAAAACGACGATAATAACTTGTGAGACTAATGAAGGATCGAACTTTTTCATATTTTTAGGGGTAAGAAAAAACTTTTGGTTCAATTTTCTCTTCATCTATGCCATCAAACGAGATTACATGCCCTTAGTATTAAATTTCTTCCATCATGAAGTTACATTTTTCGGAGGAGAACTACTGAATACTATAATGTCATGTAGGTACACAAAACAATTTTTTCCAATTAGTCCAGCAAGTGTGTTATCCATTAATCTAGAGAAGGTAGACGGTGAATTAGCCATGCCAAACGGCATTCTGATACACTGATAGTGTCCATATGGTGTGCTCAATCCAGACCTTTCACGATGCTCGGTAACAATTTCTACCTACCTAAAACCGGATGCACAATCTAACATTGATATGGTTCCACCTAACATAGGCCTATCTAAGGGTCCGTAAACTTGTCCCCCCCACAAACTCATTTCGTCTCAAAAACATGTTCATAATTTTGCACCAATTATGCACCATTTTGCACCCAAGTCCCGAATTTTGCACCCCAATATTTCGGAGATGGGCCCGTTTCAAAAAGGGGGGGGCTAATTTACGCTTCCTCCTATGCGAATTTAAACTCAAAACTTGTCAAAATTTTTGCCCCAAATTATGCACCATTTGCCCCCAAGTCCCGAATTTGCACCCAATATTTTTGGAGATAGGGCCATTTAAAAAAAGGGGGGGCTAATTTGGGCCCATTAACTGGGCCCCCCCAAATAAGAATCTCAAACCAAAAATAGTTCATTTTTTTGCACTTTTTTTGCATTTTTTTGCACCCAAAATCTAATTTTTGCAACCCTACCTTTTCGCAGCTTTTTCGCATTTAAAATTTGGGGGAGCCAAGTTAAGGTGGCTCCCCATTTTGGGAAATTTTCAAACGAAAAATAGTCTATTTTTTTGCACTATTTTTGCATTTTTTTGCACCCAAATCTAGATTTTGCACCCCTACCTTTCGCAGCATTTTGCATTTCAAATTTGGGGGGAGCCAATTTAAAGGGGGCTCCCCCACATTGGAATTTCGTACCGAAAATATCTCATATTTTTGCACTATTTTTCATTTTTTTACACCCAAATCAGTTTTTTTGCACCCCCACCAATTCGCAGCTTTCATTTCAAATTGGGGGGCCAAGTTAATGGTGGCCCCCCTACTTTGGAATTTCAAACCAAAAATAGTCTATATTTTTCACTTTTTTTGTACTTTTTTGCACCCAAATCTACTTTTTTGCACCCCCACCATTCGAAGCATTTCGCTTTTAAAAATTGGGGGGAGCCAATTAATGGGGCTCCCCCAATTGGAAATCAAACCGAAAATAGTCTATTTTTTTGCATATTTTGCACTTTTTTGCCCCCAAATCACATTTTTGCCCCCCCCCATTCGCAGCATTTCACTTTAAAATTGGGGGACCCAAGTAAATCTTTTTTCAAATCATTTTGGAAAAAGTGGGCCCGGGGCTTAAATTTAGCACTATTATGCACTTTTAAAAATGACAAGTCCTGATTTTTGCACCCCAAAAACTGTCAAATACAGGGGGTGAATAGGGAAATAAATTAAAAAATAAAAATTCATTTCCAAGTAGAGAATTAAACTTTTTTCAAAAGATAAAACGGAAGTCCAAAAACAGGGCCTTTTAAATAAGCTGCATAAATGCTCTCTAAAATAGCAAAGTCTTTTTTTCCCCCCTAAAGTATAGAATCTACAGGGGGGTAAATATGAAACAAAAAAACAAATTAAATTCGAAATACAAAGAAGGAACGTTTTTTAAAAAATCGTAAGGGTCGAAAACAGAAGAAAAAAATTACTGGAATCTAAAAGCGCAATTAAGCCCCAAATTCCAAAATGCTCTTTTTTTGCACCCCAAAACTAAGTCTACAGTGAGGGGAAATATGAAAAAATAAAAAAAAATATTTCGAAATAAAAAAAAAAAGTATCGTTCAAAATAATGTACAAAGTCAAAATTAATAGGCTTAAATTTGTGCTGTAAATACTCTTAAAATAACAAGTGTTTTTCCGCCCCCAAAACTATAGAATCTGCAGTGAGGTGAGATAAAATTAAAAACCAAAAATTTTTCAAAACCCAATGGGGGATCTTTTATCAAAATCATGTATCAGAATCAAAATTACTGTTTAAATTAGGCTATTAATCTTAAAATTATAAAGTGCTTTTTTTGCACCCCAAACTATAGATCTGCAGTGGGTGAAATAGAAAAAAAAAATTAAACAAATAATTTTTTCGAAATCCAAAAAAAGATGTTTACAAAATCATGTATAAAAAAGTCAAAATTTGTGGGTTTAAAATTTGCGCTATTAATTTTCCCTTTTTAAAATAAAAAAGTGCGATTTTTTCCCCCCTTAACTATAGAATCCACATAAGGTGAAATAAGAAATAAAAAAAACAATAATATTCGAAATTCAAATAAGCATCTTTTATCAAAATCATGTATCAGAATAAAAATTACTGGGCTCAAATTACTTTTTAAAAATACTTCACATTTTACCAAGTGGTTTTTTTTTGCACCCCAAAACTAAAGAATCTACGTGAATGAAATAAAAAAAAAAATAACAAAAATATTTCGAAATCCAAAAAAGTATGTTTATCAAAATCATGTATAAATAAAAAATTTTGTAGGCTCTAAAAACTACTAAAAAATTCTTCAAATAACAAGTGCTGATTTTTGCCCCCCTAAACTATAGAATCCACAGTGGGGGAAATAGAAATAAATAAAAAAAAATATTTCAAAATTGAAATAAAGCATCGTTTATCATAATCATGTATCAGAAGCCCAAAATACAAGGCCTAAATTAGTTTTTTGCTAAAAAATACTCTCACAAATTTTTAAGTGTGATTTTTGCACCCTTAACCATAGAATTACGGGGGTGAAATAAGAAAAAAATAAACAATAATTTTTCGAAATCAAATAAGTTCGTTTACCCCAAAATCTGTATAGAAGCCCAAAATTACTAGGTTTTAAATTAGTGCTATAAATACTCTCAAACTTACCAAGTGTGATTTTTTCACCCCTTTACTATGGAACCCAAAGTGGGGTAAAAATAAGAAAAAATAAACAAAAATTTTTCAAAATTTCAAAAAAAGCATCGTTTATAAAAAATCAGAAACAGAAGTAAAAAATTACTAGGCTCTAAATTAGCTGCTTTAATACTCTTAAAATAACCAAGTGGTTTTCTGCCCCCTTAAAACTATAGTTTTAAAATTTTATGTAAACATGAAAAAATTAACAAAAAATATTTCAAAACCCCAGAAGGGTCGTTTATCAAAATACTGTAACAAAAGTGAAATCGGGGCTCTAAATTAGCATTATAAATTCTCTCTAAAAATTCCCCATGCCCTGATTTTGCCCCCAAAAACAGTCTCTTTTGTGTTTTTTTACTAATAATATTTTAATTTTCAAAAAATTTGTTGTAACCAATAAAATTGTAATTAAATAATAGTCTTGGGCCGTAAAAAGTTTTGTTTTAAAAATATGTTTATTTTTTGCCCTGACTGCACAATGTTAAAAATCTCTGTAAGTTATTAAATGAAAACTTTAAAAAGATTCAGTATGTCAAAAAGATTAGGGTTCGAATAGGAACAAAAAATTACCTTCTACCCCAAAATTTTTTTAGCAGGAAGTACCCTGGGTATATGTCATGAATTCACTATCATCGCCCTGTTTCGGGTTTACTCACTTGACCCAATGGGGAATTAAAAAAATCATTGTGAAAAAGGGTGCATTTTGGTGTAATAATCATGTTCTAAAAAATTAAAATGACATTTAAACGGGGTGTTAATTTTAAGATAGTATCACCCCCAAAAATATTTTCGTTGAAATCTAAAAAAAAAAAAAATGGTGTTTTTAAAAGTTCAATAAATACATGCTTCCAAACTTTGTTCGAAAAATGGGGCTACCATTAATTGGCCGCCCCAAATAATGGAATTTTTTTTTACAAAAATTTAAAGGGGGGGGAACAAAAAAAAAAAAGTTGGGGCAAAATGGATTTTTCCGGTACATGCACCTGCCCTAAATAAATTAAGTATGATGTACATGGGTTTACATGATGTTTTTTTTTTAATATTGGGTTTTGTTGGAATGGTGGGAGGGGTTGGGGTGGGGGAAAAACTTAAAGCCCAAATATAACAAAGGGAAAAGGGAAAAGGAAAATATCTCGCTTACTGTAAACCCCCCGTTTCGATGACAAAAGTTGTTTTTGGTTTGCTTTTTTGTCGGATCAATAGTCTTTTTTTTTCTTTGATATTTTTTGATCATCTTTTTGAAATTGTCGCTTTTATCAAATCCTTGTTTTTTAATTATGTTGTACCACTTATGTAAATGCAATGACTCACATTAAATATTTGTGTAAGGTCTTTTTTTGGGATTTCCTACCAATAAAATAGGGGGTTTAAATTTATTAAAAAACATATTTTTTTTCTCTTTTTAGACAACAAGCATGGTTTAACTAGTAATCACGCGGAATTACCAGTGGCAATTGAACCCTGCGTGTAGACCATATATATAAAATTACACGCATGCACATAAAAACGTTACTAATGGGAGTAAATTCAATCATTTCTCAAATCGTGTCCAGGATTTTAAAAATAATTTTTGACTCTAGATTCATATTTTTTAAATCTGTAAAAACAAAATTGGGCCCTAAAGAAAAATTTTTTTACATAATTCGAGAAAAAATCGATAATGTAAACGGAGTCTAAAATATCCCAAAAACAAAAACAATCACAATCAAAAATCCCCTAAAAATATGTTAGCCCAGGAATGTTAAATCATACTATGTTTAATATTATATAGTTAATCTTTTTGACGGGGGATTGTCCTCCATACCGCACAAGTCTTAACATGGAAATGTTTATTAATACAATCAAAAGTTAAAAAAAACCATCCCGAGGGGGGTTTCGAACCAATTTTCCCCAATTCCAGGTAGGGCTTTCCCAAACAAAAAACCACGACCCGGGAGGTTTTTTAACTTCAAAAATTGTTTTAAAATTTAACAATTCCACCGACATGGGGTTTTTCCCGATATCAACGAGAAAAAAAACGGAATGTGTTTGATTCATATTAAAAAAATTTTTAGCCAAACATTAATTTTTTACACAATTACCATAAAAATTTTAAAAAATTCAGTCGCAAGGATCTTCCTTCTCCCATTGGCGTTTTGTCCGGACCGGTTTAATATGCTGCTGTCTAATCAAAAATTTTCCCCCTTGACATACTTATGAAGAGTTTAAAAAGGAGTATAAAATCCTGCATTTTTGTTTTTTTTAGTTTGGTCCATTTACACAAAAAATTTTGGGGTAAAAAGTAAAAAAGTAATATATTCATTATCTCGTCATATTCAGAGGTGCAGCATAGGATAAGACACAAAATTTATTATATCTTAGTTTCATAAGTAAATATTTTTGAGTTGGGGGGAAAAATGAAAGTGTAAAAAACGAAATAAATGTCGATACTCAAAAACATATTTCGCCCTTATGGAGATCTACGAGCGTAAATACTATAGGTTTATAAAATTTAAAAATTCACTTCCCCAACTTCTTATAGCCAGTATACAAGGTAGAAAATTTTTAGTGTACTTTAAATCTACTGGGAAGATCGCAAACGCCGGTTTTCGGGTGCGTTGTTGGATGAGCGTTATTGGGCATTGAGCTGCCATGTGTTTGGGGCGATTACGCTAAAAATTTCACAAGAATATGTTAATTATAAAATTAAGGATCTGTGAAAAAATTTTATAGTCGGATTAAAGATGTAGGTGTTATAAGTCAAAGAAATTTTTTTTTTAAAGAAAAAAAAAAATCGAAAAATTGTGTTTTTTCAAAAAAATAATTTTTGTTTGGCTAAAAATTCACACCATAAATTAATTCATAAAATTTAAGGTTCTGTGCAAAAAAAATTTACAATCGGATAAAGATATGGGGGTTTTTAAGTTTTTTTTTTTAAATAGAAAAAATCTTAAAATTGCAATTTTCATAAGAAAAATTTTTCGATGGCGCCTAAAATAAAAAAATAATAAAAAAAATTTTTATTTAGAGTTACCCACTCAGTTATAACTGTTTTTTAGGGGGGGACTTTAAATCAAAGGCCCCAAGCCAACCCTGCGGCCCCGACGCAATCGACGAGTGAGCGATAACCAACCAAAATCGATTTTTTTAATAGAAAATAGCAATCATGGTATGGACAGTGCGAACACCCCCGAATCAACGCCCGAATTAACAAGGCCTTAGAACAACCTGAAATTTATTATGGCTTCGTTGCTGGACGGCTCCCCAAAATCACCGTTTTTCAAACGGGGAAAAGGGCAGTTCTAAATTAAGGGTTTTGAAGGTCTCCAGAAAATTTAATCGCAATTAAAATTCGATTAAGCCGGGAAACGTGCTAAAAAAAACACACAAATTAGGAAAAAAAACGTTAATTGCGATTATCATAAAAAAAATTTTTTATTGTGCTCAAATTTTTACAAAAATATATAATTAAAAATGAAGGTTTGGGGTGAAAAAAAAACACAATCAGATAAAACTGTAGGTGTTTAAATCAAAGGATTTTTAAATTTTTTTAAAGTCAAAATTTCGATTTTTTATGAAAAATAATTTGGGGTTACGCTCAGACTTTTCACAATATATCAATTCAAAAAAAAAAGGTAATGTGAACAATATTAACAATCGGTAAAGATTATGTGTTATAAGCCCAAGAAAATTGTAAAAAAATTTTAAAAAAAAAATCGTCAAACTGCGATTTTCAGAAAAAAATTTTTTTGATCGATTTTTCCTTTGTGGGAGTTCTAAGTCCAGAGTTTCAAAGGTTTCCAGAAATTTTATCGCAAATTGGGGTATCGTTTAGCCGGGGAAACGTGTTAACAAACAGCCAAAAATACGAAAAAAAAGGATTTTTTCTCCAGTGTAGTGAAAATTAAATCTTCGTTCGCTCGTTACGCTCACCAAAAAAATTTTCCCCCAAAGATATATTTTATATCGATCAATTTTGTCTAATTTCAAAACAAAAATAAAATCATTCCCAAAACAAAAACAAAAGTGCTTGGGTGTGCTAGGGGGCTTCGCAAAAACCCCTTGCGCTATTTATATTACAATCAGGCACCTTACAAACAACCAAGTTTTTTTTAAATTTTGAGGGGTCACCCAGTCTTCATAAGTTGAATAAAATAAATTCAAAACCGATTTAAAAAGCTGGATTCTAGAGATCAAGACATCTGGGGAAAATCCTGATGACACATCTTAATTTTGGTTGGAATATAAAAAATCCTTCTGAATTATCACGATGTAATTACACGATGAATTATTTTTTAACTAGAAGTGGCTCCATTATTAATGCAATGTAAAAATCGCACAATGGGTTTGGTTTTTTTTCAAAATTCAAATTTCTCAGTGCATGTGCATTCAGGTAAATTTTGATATTGCCTGAGAAAAAACGAATATAAAATTAAAAGGAAGAACGAATCACGGATTTTGTCCAAAAACTTTTAGGGTTTAACATGTAGCTTATTCAAAATTGCCGATAATCGGCTCTACGAGGACTTTGGGGTTTGAATCCCGCCTAAGGCATGGGTTTTTTTAAACGTCCTAATGATGTATCACCCCTCGTGTCTCGAATTGCCTTCGTGCATTTAAATTTATCAGCCATAAACCACCTACGTCAACCCCCACCCCCCGGGGCGGCAAATTTAATTGGATGAACGTGCGAGGAGCGAAAACTTAATTTCACTGACCCCTCAAAAAATTTAGCTCATTTTTTTTTTTTTTTGTCTGTTCGCACGATTTTGGGCAAAAAGGCTATGCGATCTTGATGAAAAAAGGAGGGGACCTTCGTTTTTTCCCCGAAATTAGACGTGCCAGTTTTTGGGGGACAAACCCAAGAAATATTTAACAAATACCGTACTTTCGATTTTTTTTCGATTTTTAGGGCGTATTTTCGTCCCCTTGGGAAATTTTTGAGAGTATTAAGCAGCTAATAAAAAGCCCAGTAATTTGGGCTTCTGATACATGATTTTGATAACGATACTTTTTTGGATTTCGAAATATTTTTTATTTTTTTTATTTTACCTCACTGCGATTCGTATTTAGGGGTGCAAAAAACAGCACTTGATAATTTGAGAGAGTATAAAAGCAGCTAATTTAGGCCTAGCAAATTTTTACTTTGATAAGATTTTGAAATAAACGATGCTTTATATGAATTTTGAAAAATTTTTTGTTTATTTTTTCTTATTTTTACTTTAATATAGTTCTATGTTAAGGGTCAAAAATCACTGTTTAAATTTTTGGGGAGTATTTGTAGCGCTAATTTAAGCCCGTTTTTTGACTTTTATACAGATTTTGATAAAAATGCTTTATTTGAATTCGAAAATTATTTGTTTATTTATTTTTATTTTACCTCACGTGGATCTTAGTTTAAAGGGGGGCAAAAATCGCACTTTGGTTATTTGAGAGAATATTAATAGCAGCTAATTTTTGAGCCTAAAATTTTATTTTTATACATGATTTTTAAAACGATACTTTTTTTGGTTTCGAAATATTATTGTTTATTTATTTCTTTTTTCACCTCCTGCAGTTCTATAGTTTAGGGGTGCAAAAAAACAGCACTTTATAATTTGTGAGAGTATTAATGCAGAATTTAGAGCCCAGTAAAATTTTACTTTTTGATCATGATTTTGATAACATTCTTTTTTTGGATTTTGAAAAATTATTTTTTATTTATTTCTTATTTCACCTCATGCAAATCTATAGTTTGGGGGGCCCAAAAAACGCCCTTTATAATTTGTGGAGATTATAGCAGCTCATTTAGGCCTCGTAATTTTGACTTTTTATACATGATTGAAAAACGATACTTTTTTTTTGATTTTGAAAAATTATTTTTTATTTTTTTTTATTTCACCTCACTGCAGATTCTATAGTTTTGGGGGGGCAAAAAAACACATGATAATTTGTGAGAGTATTATAGCACCTTTTGAGCCTAGAATTTTTTACTTCTGATACATGATTTTTATAAAAGATACATTTGGATTTTGAAATATTATTGTTTATTTATTTTTAGTTCACTCACTGTAAATTCTATAATTTAGGGGTGCAAAAACACATTTGACAATTTGAGAGTGCTTTAATAGCAGCTTTAGATAGTTATTTTGACTTCTGACCATGATTTTTAAAACGATCCCCCATTTGGATTTCGAATATATTGGGTTTTTTATTCTTACTCACCTCACGCAGATTTATAGTTTTGGGGTGCAAAAATCAGCACTTGGTTATTTTTAAAGAGTAAAATCAGCTTATTAGAGCCTAGTAATTTTGATTTGTACATGATTTTGATAAACGCCCTCATTTGGGTTTCGAAAAAATTATTTGGGTTTTTTTACTTTTCTCACTAATGCAGATTTATAGTTTTGGGGGGCAAAAATCAACACTTGTTTTTTTGAGAGGTATTTTCGCAGCAAAATTTTGAGCTATTTAATTTTGATTCTGATACATTATTTTGAACGATACTTTATTTGGGTTTCGAAAAAATTTTTTGTTTATTTTTTTCATATTTCACCCACTGTAGATTCTATAGTTTTGGGGTGCAAAAAATGAGCATTGGCAATTTTAGAGTGCTTTTAATGCAGTTTTAAGATTCCCGTAATTTTTGTCTTCGTTACAGACTTCAGTATTTTTTAAAAAACGTTCCTTCTTTGTATTTCGAATTATTTTGTTTATTTTTTTCATTTTCACCCCCCTGTAGATTCTAACTTTGGGGTGAAAAAAAACACTTAGCTATTTTAGAGAGATTTTAGAGCTTTTTGAGCCCCGTTTTTGGACTTCCGTTTCAAACATTTAGAAAAACGTTTTTTCTCTACTTTGGAAATCGAATTCTCATTTGTTAATTTTTTTCCCTATTTTACCCCCTGTAGATTGACAGTTTTAGGGGGTGCAAAAAATCAGGATTGTCATTTTAAAGTGCATAAAAACTGCAAATTTTGAGCCCCGGGCCCACTTTCCAAATGATTTGAAAAAAAACTTTAAATTGGCTCCCCCAATTTTAAATTGAAATGCGGGGAAAAGGTGGGGTGCAAAAAATTAATTTTTGGGGGCAAAAAATGCAAAAAAAATGGGAAAAAAATGAGACTATTTTTGGTTCGATTTTCCAATGGGGGAGCCACTATTAACTTGGCCCCCCAATTTTAAATGCGAAATCGCGAAAAGGGGGGGTGCAAAAATGTAGATTTGGGTGCCAAAAAAAGTGAAAAATGTGCAACAATATGGACTATTTTCGGTTCGAAAATTCCAAGTAGGGGGGCCACCCTTTAAATTGGCTCCCCCAATTTGAAAGTAAAAGCTGCGAATTTGGGGGGGGTGCAAAAAATCTAGGGGGTTTGGGGGGCCAAAAAATGTAAAAATAGTGCAAAATAGAGACTATTTCGGTACGAAATTTCCCAAAGGGGGGACCAAACCCTTAACTTTTCTCCCAATTGAAATGCAAAAAGCTGCGAAAAGGTGGGGGTGCAAAAATCTAATTTGGGGCAAAAAAAATGCAAAAATAGTGCAAAAATAGAGACTATTTTCGGTTCGAGATTCTCATTTGGGGGAGCCAAGTTAAAGGACCCCAAAATTACCCCCCCCCTTTTTTAAAGGGGGTATCTCCGAAAGTATTTTGGGGGGGAAATTTGGGACTTGGTGCAAAAAGGTGCATAAATTGGGTGCAAAATTTGCATATAGTTTGGAGTTGAAATTTGCATTTGGGGGATAGCGTAAACTTAGCCCCCCCTTTTTGAAACGGCCGTATCTCCGAAAGTATTGGCCGGCAAAATTGGGCTTGGGGGCAAAATGGTGCATAATTGGTGCAAAATTATGCCTGGTTTTTTTTGGGGAAAATTCGCATAAGGGGGGGTCAGCGTAAATTAGCCCCCCTTTTTTTAAACGGCCGTATATCTCCGAAAAATTTGGGGTGCAAAAATTCGGGACTTGGGGCAAAATGGGGCTAAAGGGTGCAAAATTATGCACTTGGGGTTTAGTCGAAATTCGCATAAGGGGGGGTCAGCGTAAACTTGCCCCCCCCTTTTTTAAATGGCCCATCTCCGAAAAATTTTTGGGTGCAAAAATTTGGGATTGGGTGCAAAAAAGGGCATATGGTGCAAAATTTTGCAATATTTTGGTTGAAATTTCCCTTTTGGGGATAGCGTAAAATTGCCCCCCTTTTGAAAAACCCGGCCGATCTCCGAAATATTTAGGGTGCAAAATTCGGGATTTGGGTGCAAAATGGGGATAATTGGGCAAAAAATTATGACTTTGGTTTTTAGTTTTGAAATTCGCAAAGGGGGGGTCACGTAAACTTTCCCCCCCCTTTTTTAATGGCCTTTTCTCCCAAAGATTGGGGTGCAAAATTTGGGCTTGGGTGCAAAAAGGGGCCCTAATTGTGCAAAATTATGCCAAGTTTTGAGTTGAAATTCGCATTAGGGGGGTAGGTAAACTTTGCCCCCCCTTTTGAAAAAAGGCCGTATCTCCAAAAAATTTTTGGGTGCAAAAATTTGGGATTGGGGCAAAAAAGTGTAATTTGGGGCAAATTATGCACGGTTTTGAGTCAAAAATTTGCATAAGGGGGGTCAGCGTAAAAAATAGCCCCCCCTTTTTGAAATGGCCGTATCTCCGAAAGTATTGGGGTGCAAAATTCGGGACTTGGGTGCAAAATGGTGCATAATTGGTGCAAAATTATGAACATGTTTTTGAGACGAAATGTTTTTGGTGGTGGGGACAAGTTGACGGACCCCCTATCTAATGTTTCCTGAATATTTAATAGAGAAAAAACATCTTAATAATTGATTATTCAACCCTCTGTAATCTATTACAGGTCTAACTTTTAGCGTTCTGTCTAAAGATTTCTTATTTCCATTAACATTGGAGCTGGCCATGCAGAAGAATATGGTTCGATTATTCCTTGTTGCAACATTTCTTTAATTTCTGTCTGTAAAGTTTATTGTTGTTGTTAAGGTAATCTATAGCGGGTGTTTAGTAACAGGTAATGTGTCTGTTATTATATGATGCTGTACTTTAGTCACACAACCTATAGTATTTCCTTTTGTCAAGATTATGCCACTATTTTTATTCAGGACTTGTTTTAAAGTTATTTTATCATCGTTAGTCATGTCTCCTAATTCAAAATATTCCATAATGTTACTGTCTGTGGCTTCTATGCTTTCTTCACAACTCAGCTCAGCTGGCTAAGCCTTCTCTATCGCTATCTGCGACCTCCTGACCTTCAGTATATTGTTCACTAAAGTTGAGCAACACATTAACTCTTATCACACTTGTGATAACTAGCATTTACATAATTTAATTTCGGATAATTTACCATTTCAATTTCTGCAAGAGGGGTTACATTACTTACTACAGTACCTGTATAGACTCCGACCTGTCTAAGAGTAGTGTTAATTATCCTCAGGGGAACAGTGCTATGTTTGGCTGGTTTATAAGCTACACTGGCTACAAAGATTCCATCCTCTGGGGGAACACCTTAGGTACTAGAACACATGTCCCTCTTACTATCTATATGATATTCTTGAATACCTTAGCAGAATATTTCACTCTTTGGTGTAATAACTGCTCGTCCTAACAAACACACTTTGTTAGCTACATTTTTCACGTTCAGGTCACTGCTATCTAACCCAGTATCACTAGTCGTGACCTGTGTATCTCCGGGGTCACTCTCGACCTTGTTTTTGTACACTTTCAACATGTTTCTTATCCTCGCTTCTAACATCGTAGTCTCTGACTGTACTATTATTTTAAATCTCGTTTTTCTTACCAATTAATTCTATGTATTCACAAATATTATTACTTTTTTTTAAAACTTAAATTTTGCTGATAAAAAATACCCCTTTTCAACTATGTTTTCCACTATGAATATTAGCAACTAAGAAAAATTTCAGAATTATATCTTTCCCCGCCAACTTACAAAAAGTTAATTACTGCAAAAATCATGTTTTGCAGTGCTCTCCTACATTGCATATTATATGAGGAGCATAAAAGATGGATTGAACATCTCAAAAAGAAAGGGGGGGTCCATGAAGGATCGTTCTGAAAAATACTTGGAAAACTTAATAGTTTTTAAACTTTGGCGTTGGCGATGTGATAGTTTTGGGTGCCCGCGCCCAAGTGCATCGAATAAAATAGTAAAGCATCGTACAGTCAAGTCTCAATTTCATGACTCACAGCCATGTGGGTCAGGGTTCAATTGGCTGCTCTTAAAGGTTTGCTATTATTTCCCCCTTTTCCCCAGATACCACATGACTCGCACCTCGTCCAACAACGACATTGGCAATTCCCTTCACCCAGTTGGACGAGTAGCGGAGCGAAGGGTCATACAACGAAAGTCGAATGGCTCTTCTTTGGACACTTTACGTTTGTAAAAGTTTTTCGATCCCAAGGTCGAAGGGTTAACAGATAGAGCTGAAATTTGGACGACATCCTGATATTAACTGTGTTTTGCTAACAAAAAAAAAAAAAATCTTTTGCGATTAATCCTACAAGAAATAATAAATTGAAAACATTAGCTGAAATGTGTGGGTTTTACGACAATGCTTTTGTTCAAGAAAAACACATTTTCATTAACATTTTAGAATGTCGGGCCCGGTGACCAGGGTGGTAAAATCTTGCACGCTTAAGGTTCCCAAAATTCCGTTTGAAAGTTTAAGTAAACCTGCTGTCTTACACGTTTTTTGACTGGCTGTGATTTCCATAGTACTTAAAGCATTTCAAACAGTTTTGTAATTTTAATATAAAAAAAAAAAATTTTTCCCGGGGCCCTTGTTTGCCCCCGGGTCTCCCACTTCTGGTATAAAAGAACCAAAGCCAAACTAGACGGGGAAAAAGTATTCGTTGTAAGACGAGTGAGGAGTCATGTTTTGATACCCTGGAACTTTTGCGGTTAATTTATAGTATGATTTAAATGATAATTTTTTTGAAACATTGGTCTAGGGCACGTCAATGTAAAGTAAATGCACCACTCTAGCCTAGGTGGCTAGGGAGGAAGATATGTAGTCTATAGGCGCAACTGAAAGTTAATGCACCACTCTGCCTATGGTAGGCTGGGAGGAAGACTCATGTAGTCTAGATGCAGCGTAAGGGAGGCGGATAAAAAGGAAATGTTCCCGGTTACTAAACACAGGTCACTCCTCGTCTAAACGACCTTTGGGCTTTTCCCCTTTTTTTAAAAGGGGAAACACGCCAACAAGCTAAAACGTTTTCACCGCTAGAATCAAAAACCTTTGAGTTTATTACTGTGCCTCGTTACGGCACAAGTCCCGAAAAACACTTTAAGCCAAAAATAAGAGGGAAGCTTTGATTGTTCATTTTTTTTTTAAGTATAAAATAGTCAGCGCGGGAAATCAAAACTGGGGGACCTCCTTTTTTGGGAATCAGAGATTCTAACCACGGACAACAACACACGCACCGCAGCCCGGGCCGGGGTGCGCTACTCTTCAGGCACCTTATACGCAAGCAGTTTTGGGGTGTTTTCGAGGTGTTCCCCAGCCGTTATAAACGTGATGGAACTTGAAAACTTTAAAAATCGGGGGGATTCAGGTACATGACCACATCCAAAATTTGGGTTGGATACGAGCTTTCCCCTATTTGGTAAAAAAAAGGGTTTTGTAACATGCTAAAAATACTTAAGGGATGTTAGTACTACTGTTCTGCTACTACTGTCTAATTCGTCTTTTCAATCGGCCCGCGATTCTGACCAAAGGGGTGGGCTACAACGTTCGTATTTTACATTGGACATTAAGGAAATAGTGATAAAGGGTTTTTTGAAAGAAAAAAAAAAAATTTGCTAAAGGTTTCCAAAATAAAAGTTTCAATGTAAGCCTTATACAAAAATATAACAACAAGAACTAAGTTACTTGCAGTGGATCGACTACATTGTTTACAAAAAGCAAGTCTTTGGGCCACTTGATAGATTTACATCCAAATTTTTAATTGTTAATTCCATAGAAATTAAATCAATTTGATAAAATATTTATTTTAAACTAGAAGCTTGCAAACGCTTTTCAGGCGCGTTTTTGGATGAGCGAAATTTTTTTTTAACGGAAAAAGCGAAAATTTGCTTTTTTTGAAATTATTTTTCGATTGCGTAAAATTTTTTCCACAAATTTAAATTCAAAAAAAAGGGTTTCGGTAAAAAAATCTTTACTCGGATAAAGCAGTAGGGTTAAATCAAAGAAAGTTTTTTAAAAACGAAAAAAATCGTAAGTTTGCGATTTTCACGAGAAAGAAGATTGCGCTCAAAAAGTGGCAGTTCTAAGTTTAATTTTTCGAAGGCCCCCAGAAAATTCTGCAATTGGAGTGTAAATTTACCCGGGAAATGTTTTTACAGACAGGCAAAATAAAAAAAGAAAAAAAAACATTCGATTTTTTTCCCCGGGTGTAGTGAAATGAAATTTTTGTTTCACCGCTACGCTTCCAACAAATAATTTTGAAAGGAACTTAAAAAAGTAATGGATCACAAAAAAACAAAAACTTGAAAAAATACACCCAAAACCCTTTCAACTCAAAAAAAAATGAATCAAAAAAAGGGCTAAGCTTTTACATTTCCTTTTGGCGCACTCTTAATTCAAAAGTACAGTGCCCCTTAAACAGCACTTGAAAAGCTTGGCAAAATAAAATTTGCATAAATTCGTTTAAATTAATTAATAAAAAGAATTTAAATGAACTTTTACTTTTAAAAATTAAATTTTGCAAATTCTTTTTTTGCAAGCTTTTCAAGGATGCTGTTAGGGGAACTGTAGTTTAAAATTATTAAGAATGCGCAAATGGGGAAAGGGTAAAATTAGCTGGCCCTTTTAGATCTCATTTTTTTTGAGTATGAAAGGGTTTTGGCTGTATTTCTACAAGTTTTTTTTATGTGTGTATTAATTCTTTGAACCTCTTAAATAACAGGGGCCATTATTGACATAAAAACGTGAATCTCAACGTTTTTATTTTAAAACCCGGGTTAATTTTGGTGGCGACAACCCCGCCTGGTTTAAACAACACGCGGGCCTCACGGTTATCATCTCGTTCAGAGTTCACGGGGCACGTGCTGACCTTGAAACAGGTCAAAAACTTTAAATGAGTTTTAAATGGTTTTTGTTTTTTACTATCAAATCGTTACTTTTTTTCCATCAAACTTGAAAAATGGATGTTAATGCCTTAACTGCAAATATAGATTTTATTGTGACCAAAAAAGCTTTAATATTGGTGTGAGTTATAAGAAAAAAGATTTATTAATTTTTGCCTTGTGAGTGTGTGGGAATTTATAAATTAACTTTCAAAAATTTTGTAAAAATTAATGAAAAGTTGGGAAAAGGGGTTAAAAACATCCAGATTTAAAAATGTTTTTTATTCAGATTGTGCAATACAAAAACACAAACAGAAAAACAGTAAACCCACGAGACTGTGGCCCCTGCCTTGGGGCTTGCTGACTCTGGGGGCTCTGCGAGTTTTGGGAGACCTTGTGCGTCGCTCCCTCTCAAATGGAGCTCTTCCCCGGCGTTTGAGCCCGGGAACCCTCCCCTAGCGGGGCCCGGGCAGCGTCACTCTAGTTAGCCGCCTCTACCTTCGCTTTGGCCGTCCTTCCCTATCTCCGCTGCCTCCCGCAGCCTCGGCCTCTCTGATACGATACTCGGCACCTCGTCCTTGGGAAAGAGGTGTTACCATGTTGTGAAGGCGCACCCTGTACCCCCGGCAGAGAAGGTCGGGTATTTTGTAGCGAGACAGTTCGGGCGGGCGGTGCGGCGTGGTACTGGGGGTGGTCGTGGGGGTTTGGCCCTGAAAAAAAAAAAAATGTATTGTAATTTTTTCCCAAATTTGGGTTCAACACTTTTATTTGTTTTGTGTTTGGAATTTCCTAGTTCAATGCAACTAAATATTATTTTCTTAAAAACCAAAAATTTTTTTTGGACTGAACAGAAATATTTTTTTCAGTGAAAACCTTTGTTTCTCTGACTAATCCGACTTTAAATGTATTTAAATCAAAAATTTAATCAGTCATTTCTACGTATGTTTTTCAGTAATGATCTTTTTAGCATCAAAACATATACCCCCCCGGGGACATTTACACAATGCATCATGCAAAATTCAATTTGATAGAGCGATTCTACTACTAACTGTTTTTGGGGGACTTGTGGTGCTCGCTCGAGCGGGATTTTATGAACAAAAAATCGGATTAAACACTCATTTTGAAAAACCAAAAAATTTTTAAACATAAAATTAAGTATTTTTAAACATAAATTAATACATACAAATTTTGCTGTAGATTCATTAGTTATTTAAACGAGAGTTTGTGAAAAATAAAATTTTTAAAACATGGTTAAACCCAAATTTTTTCAACTCACAGTAAAGCGATTTGAAAATCTGTTCCCCCAGTGGTGGGGCCCAAAGGGGACGTGGGAACCACGCACTTAAAGACCTTGCCGTTGGTTGGGGGTGCAGCTGTAGTGTGGGGTTTTCGATAGACCCCGTCGTCCAGGGCCCCCCCCACTCGCCCGAGCCGTGGCGTGAGTGTGACGTCCTTGAGGATGACGCTCGCCCCGGACCAGGCATGTTTGGGGCGGGCATCTCCCGCACCTCACAGGTGGCCTTAGTTTTCTCCCCTGTAGGCCAGGGTAGAGTTGGTGCAGGGGGCGACCTGAAGAAAACCCTGGGATGATGAGAGAAACCCTGAGAAAATTTTTTTTTTATCGAAAAGAGAAACAAACAGTATATGAAAATACGCAGGTTGAAACGGGTTATTCATTATGAAATTTAACATTTTTTTCTTTTTTATTATGTTCTTGCAATGAAATGTTTTTTAAAATAGACTGGGGTACCCAAAATTTTCATTTTTGAGGGGTACTTTTTGCTGTGTTTTCCCACAAAATGTAGAGTTTTTTAGCAGCGCAAAAACGGTTTACCCCATCGTGTTTGGGCGGACATTCCCTCAAAAAAAAATCATGGGGCCGTAAATAAAGCAAAAAGTACAAAAGTTTGAAAAAAACGCATTTTTGAAAATTTAAAGTGAGCCAAAAAAATTTTCTTATGAATTATTTTCCCAACTCATCTACATCATCGCTCCTGATGATGTAGAGAAAAAAGATTTTCAATCGGACCATTATTAGTAAATCCGTCAAAAAACGGATTTTATCATGCCAAATGTAAAGTTTTTGTCCTAGAATAAATCGGTTGACACCATCGCGTGTTTAGACGGTCAATTCCGTATCTTAAAACACCTTCGACGGGGTATGCGACAAGAACGGTTCAAAATAAGGTAAAACTGAGGCCAGTTCGAACCAGTTTTTACCATTTTCGAAAAAGCAATTTTTCACGATATAACTTGTTCGCTAGATACTCCTTCAGTGCAATAGACGTTTGACAAATATCGCCTCACCCGCACTAACTTGGCTCGGCCTGATCATCTTGCAATACCGTTTTTTTTGACTTGATAGTCTTTGACCAAAATGTAATAATAAACGTTTTTTTTAAAAATAAACCTCTTATGGTTTCTGCTCCCGGGGATGTTGTCTCGAGACAAGGAAACAAAAAAAACTTACAACTTATTTACTTTTCTTGCAAATATTAAAACAAGTAGAAGTAAAAAAAAATGATAAAAATTTTTTTTCATCAAATAAATCTGGGAACCCTTTTAAAAAAACCTTTACTCACGTGCCCGCGGCGAGTGAATCTGAGTCATATCTTGTCAATGTCCGTAGACCAGATCCAACCCCTGACCAGTCCGTTGTCCGCCCGCTAAGTTTGTTTGATGGAGGCCCCCACTTCCCCCTCTGCAGTCCCGGGCCCCCAGGTAGAGATGCCGGCGGTGCGCGGTCAGACCCGGCCCCCCCCCGGAACTGGAGCTCATAAAGTGCCCTAGGACATTGAACCAGCAGCTTGTCGGGGGCTCCCCCCTTCAGCAGAACCTCGCCCCCCCGCCCGGGAGGACGACCCGCTCCTCGTGTAGCCGGTTTTAGGGAGGAGGCCATCTGTAACGTGGGGGAAACACTTCCGTTTTTTTTGTCATTTAGACTAGACCGGGGCAAGACTGTTAGTGTTCAACCCCGCAACCATGTCGGACCGGAAACCCTTCTCGTTTATATCAGAAGTGAGTTTTAAAAACCCTTTTTGTTTGGGGTCCTTTCTGGTCAACCCAAAAAGAACAAAAAAAAATGGGGGGGGGGGGAGCAGCAGTTTTGGGGTTTGGGGTTCTTGCCAAATCAGATTTATGGGGGAGGCCCCTACAAGGAAAACATCTAGCCCTATTTCACCGAAAAACAAACGGAAAATCAAGTTGGGAAAAGGGGAAAAATTTTTTAAAAATTTGGTTAAAATGGGTTTAAACGGTACCTTTTCCAAAATTTTCACTTTCGTCCCACCCACCCCTTAGAGGGGTTTTATCGAACGGGATCAAAACCGTCTGAAACAATGGTGTCAACAAAATTTCGCTAGGGCAAAAAACCCAGATTTGCCCTTGTAAAAACGGGTTATGGCCCCAATTTGAGCCAAAAAACAAAAAAAAATTTTTTTTTATATTTTTTTTTTCAAAATCACTTCTTCATCCCGACCAATGATGTGGAGAAAAAAAGTTTTTTTTTTCGCCATTAAAAGGGTTTTGTCGGGCAAAAACCCCTTTATAAACCCTGTCAAAACCAAGGTTATGTCCTGACAAAATAGTTGACACCACCGTGCAGACGGGAAAACCCCTTTTAAAAAAAACTCACACGGGGTTTTTTGGTTACGGTGAAAATAAGTGAAAACCAGGGTGGGTTTTCCAGTTTTTCCGTTTCCAAAAAAAATGTCCGTTTCAACTGTGCGTTCGGAACCGACCTGAAATATAGTTTCCAAAAAAATCTACTCCCGACAACTCTGGGGTTGGGAGATGCTGTTGGGGCCCCGGCTCCCCCCCAAACAAAACCCCCGACCCCAACATAAAATTTAAACCGTTTTTAGAACTCCCAAAACCAGTGTTGCACTTGACTCTCCGTACCTGTCTCTATGTGCGTGGGGAGGTTTCTTGTATTATTCCCTCCTAGGTTGTGGGGTGGGTGGACGTGTCTCCATCCCGTTTGTTACAGATACTTCCGTGTGAACACTGGTTCAACTCACCCGGCAGCAAGAATCGGCCCCCCGGCGTACTTCCAGCCTCCGCCCTCGGTTTGGGAACGACAG
The DNA here is from genome assembly GCA_024449915.1 of Sweltsa coloradensis. Classification (NCBI taxonomy): domain Eukaryota; kingdom Metazoa; phylum Arthropoda; class Insecta; order Plecoptera; family Chloroperlidae; genus Sweltsa; species Sweltsa coloradensis. The sequence goes on from JAMZAV010003020.1 coordinate 57,999, forward strand.
GGACCATCCATTCTTTGGGCCCGCCACCTGCACGAGACCCCGCAGGCCCCGGCCCCCAGACCCCCGGGCCCCTGTAGCTGTGCCCGGGTTTGCTTTTTGTACTTTGTGCGTACAGGTGGGCAGGGTCGGGCCCGGGGCTGGGCCCCCCGGGTCAGTTCCGCAGCGGACCTGCCGGGTATTTGGGGTTTTAACCCCTGACCTGACACCTGGCGAGGGGCCCCGTAGTAAGCAGGTGAATGAACAGTCTGGGGTCCCTGTTCACACGCATTGGTTGGCCCGAGTTTGGGTTGAAGGTGCGCACCTGGAGACAAAACTCAGAGGTTGTGAGCAGATGTTTTTCAAACTTATTTCACTTTTTAATTTTATATAAAAATTTAAAACCAAAAAATTTTTAGTATATATGTTAAAAAAAAACACAAATCCGAAATGACTTAACTGTGGGGTGTAAAAAGACAAATTAAAAGTTATAATAAAAAGGTGACAATACAAAAACGGAAAACCCTACCCCAAAAAACCCAAAAAAAATTAAAATAAATTCCATTGTTCCGAACATAAAGTTAATTTGTGAAAACCTAAACATTAAAATTTTAATATAACAAAAAGTAAACAATTTAGAAATCAAAAAGGGGTCAGAAAAAAGATGCGATTTTGAGCTTTTTTATTTTTTTTGATTTTAGACATTTTGTTGGGGCCCAACCAGGGGAGGTAGCCTACACCACTAACCGGGGGGCATATTTTAAACACTGCCCACGTCCTGTTTAAAAAAAGTAGCTAAATGTTTTAATTTTTTAGAGTTTAAAAAACCTTGTAAAGCATTCAAGGAATCTGATGCCTTTTCAAAAACCACCGAAACTTGATTATAAATTAATTTACCTTTTGCAGATACAACGAGGGCTTATTTTCAGAACACTTTTAAAAATGCTTCAATAATATACAACTCGAGAGGGGGTTTTTAACCCGGGTATCGGGTTTTTCCCCGGGGGGACGTCTAAATAAGACAGCTTTGTGCCAAACATACAGGGCAAAAAAATATACTTGCAGTGGGCCTGTGAAATAAAACCCGTCATTCTGAAACAATTTTATATTTTTCTTCGTAGTTTAAATCAAAAAATATGTTAATATATTGTCATGAAATTGGTGTATAAAGCAATAAAAACACTTCACAAACAATTTACGACATGATAGAAAGCATATTTTAGTTCCCTTTTAAAATGAGTAATATAAAGCAATTTGGAGAACGAAAAAATGTAATTTAATTTTTGTTTGATTTTTTGATATGGGTTTTTCGGGAATCCTCCGAAATTGGGAAACGTTAATATAAAGATTTAGGAATTTAAAACTGAAACAGAAGGGGTTTCTCACGGACGTCCTGGAGGCCTGCCATCACAAGCAGTGCAAAACAACACTTTGGACATTGTTGACACAGATTAAATTATTAAAGATGAGACGACCAAAACTCTGGGCTGAGAATGATGAGTTAGATATGGTCGTCGCTTTATAAAAACCATTGTGAGAAACCCACCACGCCAGTGGACTTGAAAGCAAAGAGACAAACAAGATGGCCTGTCGTCCAATAGCAAACACCCACGGACCAGGCACCACGTGATGTTATTAGGCCAATCCACACTCGCCGAGTCAGACTCAGATGCAAAGTTCGTCACACGATGAAAGCCGTGGGTGGCGTGAGGAGAACAGGTCAAAGGTCAATGTGTCAGTGATAAGACTGATTGGGAGCCCCGAGTGTTGCGATGCAAGGTCAACGACACTGACTGTCTCCCAGATCAAGAGTATTTATAGTTGTCTTAACTTTGTTGGTGGGAAAACACTTGGGATGTTTGACTTAATTGGATGAGCAAAGCAAAGACTTCAATTCCACTGACCCCCCGAAAAATTATTTTAGGGCTTTTTTTTGTTCTCTCTCTCTGTCTGTTTCTTCGCTCTCTCCCGGGGGAAAACGGCATATGCGATCTTGATGAAAATTGGAGAGGACATTCGAAAATCTTTGAACTAAGTCCTGCTACTTTTTTTTCGATACAATCGAAGAAAATTTCTCATAAATATCGTACTTTACGTTTTTGTTATTTTTAGAGCGATATTTTGGGGACATTTGAGCCAATTCTGCCCCAATCGGGTGGGGCTACAACGTTTTATATTTCACATGGATACATAGTACGGTGCTTTATTGCTTTTAAAACGAAAAAGACGGTTTTAATATAGGTTTTTTGAAGTATATTATAACAATTAAAACATAGTAGGGGGGCAACAGGTATCCCGTGCATCTTTCGTGGAAGAGTTTGCGGTAAGTTGTATTCTATTAGGTAGTAGAATAAAGTTTTTGCAACTTTCCTTGCGGGGCCATGCTATGCTGCAAAGGGCGTCGGGGCGTCGCGACGCCCTTACACGTTTTTTAAGAGGGATGTTTTTTTATCTCGTGTGCCTTTCGTGATAGAGTGTTGCGGTAAACTACATTTTATTAAGTAAGAGCAAACAAATTTTTTGCACCTCTTTTGCAGGTCCTGGTATGCTTGAAAGGGCGTCGGGAGCGTCGCGACCCCCTTTATAACGTTTTTAAGAGGAATTATTTTTTTATCTCATGGCCTTCGTGATAGAGTATTGCGGTAAACTGTATTCTATTAAGTTAATGACAAACAAGGTTTTTTTACCAACCTTGCAGGTCCTGGCACGCTTCAGAGGGCGTCGGGGGCGTCGCGACGCCCTAAAACTTTTTTTCTGAAAAGAGGAAAATGAATTTTTATCTCGTGTACCTTTCGTGCTAGAGTGTGCGGTGAATTGTATTCTATTAAGAAATAGCATACAAGTTTTTAGCACCTACCTTGCAGGTCTTGGCACGCTTCAGAGGGCGTGGGGGGCGTCACGACGCCCCTATAACGCTTTTTTAAAGAGGGATTTTTTTTTATCGCATGTGCCTTTTTTGTGATACAGTATTGCGGTGAATTGTATTCTATTAAGTAATAGCATACAAGTTTTTAGAACCTACCTTGCAGGTTCGGTAGGCTTCAGAGGGCGTCGGGGGCGTCGCGACGCCCTTTAACGTTGATAAAGATGCTTGATTTTTTATCACGTGTACCTTCGTGATAGGGGTTGTTGCGGTGAACTACATTTTATTAAGAAAGAGCAAACAAATTTTTTGCACCTCTTTGCAGGTCCTGGTACGATTCAGAGGGCGTCGGGGGGTCGCAACGCCCTATAACGTTTTTAGAGTGATGTTTTTTTTTATCTCGTGTACCTTTCGTGATAGAGTATTGCGGTAAAACTATATTCTATTAAGTAATAGCAATCAAGTTTTTTTAAAACCTAACTTTGCAGGTCCTGGTACGCTTCAGAGGGCGCCCGGGGGCGTCGCGACGCCCTAAAAAGGGTTTTTCTGAAAAGAAGAATGAATTTTTTTATCTCGTGTACCTTTCGTGCTAGAGTGTTGCGGTGAATTGTATTCTATTAAGAATAGCATACAAGTTTTTAGCACCTACATGCAGGTCTTGGCACGCTTCAGAGGGCGCCCGGGCGTCACGACGCCCTAAAACGTTGATAAAGATGCTTGTTTTTTTATCTCGTGTACCTTTCGTGAAAGAGTATTGCGGTAATCTGATTCTCTTAAGTTATAGTTTAAGTGTTTTTATCACCTTCCTTGCTGCTCCTTAGTTTGCTGCAAGGACTTTTAAAAAAATCACTCTTAAAAAACGTTATAGGGCGACGCGACGCCCCCGACGCCCTCTGAAGCGTACCGGACTTGCAAGGTAGATGCAAAAAACTTGAATGATATTACCTAATTGAATACAGTTTACCGCAATACTCTATCACGAAAGGTACACGTGATAAAAAATCAAGCTCTTTTTCATCGTTAAATGGCGTCGCGACGCCCCCGACGCCCTCTAAAAGCGTACCAGGACCTGCAAAGTAGGTTCAAAAAATTTAAATTGCTATTACTTAATAGAATATAGTTTACCGAAATACTCTATCACAAAAGGTACACGAGATAAAAAAACATCACTCTAAAAAACGTTATAGGACGTCGCGACGCCCCCGACCCCCTCTGAATCGTACCAGGACCTGCAAGGAAGGTTCAAAAGATTGAATGATATTACTTAAATGAATACAGTTACCGCAATACTCTATCACGGAAGGCACACGTGATAAAAAATCAAGCATCTTTATCAACGTTAAAGGCGTCGCGACGCCCCCGACGCCCTCTGAAGCCTACCAGGCCCTGCAAGGTAGGTTCTAAAAACTTGTATGCTATTACTTAATAGAATACCAATTCACCGCAAAAACTGTATCACAAAAGGCACATGCGATAAAAAATAACCCTCTTTAAAAAAGCGTTTATAGGGCGTCGTGTCGCCCCGACGCTAAAAACTTGTATGCTATTTCTTAATAGAATACAATTCACCGCGACACTCTAGCACGAAAGGTACACGAGATAAAAATTCATTCCTCTTTTCAAAAAAACCGTTTTGGGGGCGTCGCGAACCCCCCGACGCCCTCTGAAGCGTGCCAGACCTGCAAGGTTTGGGGTGAAAAAACCTTGTTTGTCTTTTACTTAATAGAATACAGTTTACCGCAATACTCTATCACGAAAGGCACATGAGATAAAAAATAATTCCTCTTAAAAAACGTTTTTAGGGCGTCGGACGCTCTCGACGCCCTTTCAAGCATACCAGGACCTGCAAAATAGGTGCAAAAATTTTGTTTGCTTTACTTAATAAAATATAGTTTACCGCAACACTCCCATCACAAAAGGCACACGAGATAAAAAATCATCCCTCTAAAAAACTGGTAAGGGCGTCGCGACGCCCCCGACGCCCTCTGCAGCATAGCATGACCTGCAAGGAAAGTGCAAAAAACTTTTATTCTACTACCTAATAGAATACAACTTACCGCAAAACTCTTCCACGAAAGATGCACGGGAAATAAAATCATACCTCTTGCTCCTCTACTAACAAGTTAACAATAGAAACTTTATTATCAAACCCCTACAATGCGTTCAAAAAACACTTGCAAATGTAAAGAGATACCACGCAAACTAAAAAATTACAAAAATGCTCATTTTTTAATTTCGACCCAAAAAAAAGCGTTCGCGAAGCGGCCTGGTAATAATTATCAAGATCAAGAAACTTAAAAATCTATCGGATAAGGATTCTATCCCAGGTTTCCTACATTCCCGGTTGGCGCCTTAGACAAAGATGGAATAAGAACCTTCACCCTTTCCTCCCCCTACCTGTGGCTTGTTCTGACCAGCATGGACTCCTCCCCACATCCCCTAGGCTAGAGTGAAGCATTATGACCTTACGGTTGACGCGCCCGTTATACAAAGTGAAGATATAACTTTGCCTATCTTCGCTCGGCCAGGAAGCATCGGACGTATAACAAACTGTGCATATTTGCTGAGGTCATAGTGAAGATGTTACTGTCAACAATAACGATTACATACTCTATAATGTAACCACCTCACATACCGGGCACAGCAATTCCTTCTTATTATGGTTTAATGTACCAAGAATATATCATCAAACTAGTTTATTTCACACTTGTCAGACTTGGTTGGCAACAACACCGCCTGGCTTTGAACAACACGCGGTGACCTCACAGTGTTATCACTCTCGTGTCAGAGTTCACGGGCGACACTGATAACAGGTCAAGAAACACAGGCCATATAGCATTGAAATCAAGTTTCACAATAATAGATTTAGATTTTCATTAAATAATTGTTTTTTGTTTTGCAATTTGATCTCTCACAATGATGTGAAGAACTTCTGTGATATGATAACGGCGACAAACTTTTTAAATATGAGAACCCTCCTTTCCTCCCCATATCCCCTAGGCTAGAGTGGCGCATTACGATCTGACGGTTGATGCGTCCTTAACACAAATAAACTTAACTCTCTTTTAAAGTTATGTATTTAACAATATATGATTACCACAAACACATTCATTTTTTATTCGAATTAATAATTTCCTTTTGCTATAAAAATCATTTCTAATATATTTTTTTCTTTTAAACTACGAAAACAATATAAACATTAAACCATGATGTACACCAGCACAACACTCGTCGTAATAGAGACATTCATTCTACACAGTAGGAAATAACTCCATTAATTTTAAACTTTTTAATAAATTACTAGACCTGATCAGATAAATAATAATAACGATCTTATAACATTTCGAAGTTAACTTAATACATTATTGACCCTTAATGCCACTACACCATGGAGGAGTTACGTTATAGATAAAGAACTTGAATTTGACGATATGAGAGTGTTTGCGCTATTTAAAGTACTATTTAAAATGTTTCATTGTCAATACATAACTTCAAGTAGGCCTTATTCAAAGATGTGTAAATATTGTTTTGTTATGTAGGCCATAACTGTATATCCGACTAATGATCAATGAATATTATCTTATTTCCCTCTGTTATTGTTATTATTATTGGATGAGCGAAGCGAAGACTTCAATTTCACTGACCCTCAAAAAATTTAGCTCGGGTGTTTTTTTTTGTTTGTTTGGTTTTCTGTTTGTAAGCTCTCTACCAGGCAAACGGCATATCCGACCTTGATGAAAATTGGAGGGGACCTTCGAAATCTCTAAACTTAGAGGTGTTTTGCTTTTGGGTACAATCGAAGAAATATTTCTCATGAATATCGTACTTTTACGATTTTTTTTTATTTTTAGTGCAATAATTTCGTGACATTTGGTCCGATTCTGACCAAACGGGTGGTGCTACAACGTTCATATTTTACATGTAGATTAAGGTAATAATAATGTATTGCTTTTTGAAAGAAAAAGTTGAAAAAGTTAGCCAGAATCCATAGAATAAAGGTTTAAATATGAGATTTTTTAGGTTTATAATATCAATTAACAAGTAACAATAGAAACTTGTCAACAATCACCTACAATGCATTCACAAAGCACTTGCAAAGAAAAGTGGTCCCACGCAAACTAAAAACTTACAAAAAAGCTCATCCATCAACGCGGCGGGACTTTAGCATTTTCCTACTACATTATACTGTATTTTTTGATGAGCGAAGCGAAAGACTTCTATTTCACTGACTCCCAAAAAATTAGCTCGGTGTTTTTTTTTTTTGTTTTTTTTTTTGTATTTTTGTCTGTTTGTTGGCTTTCTACCGGGCAAACGGCATATGCGATCTTGATGAAAATTTAAAGAGACCTTCGAAATTTTGAAACTTAGACTTGCCACGTTTTTGGGTACAATTGATGAAATATTTCTCATGAATATCGTACTTTTACGGGGTTTTTTTTCGATTTTTAGCGCGATATTTTCGTGACATTTGGGCCGATTTTGACCAAACGAGTGGGGCTACAACGTTCATATTTCACATGGACATTAAGGTTATGGTGATGTATTGCTTTTTGAAAGAAAAAGTTGAAGAAAGTTATTAAGAATCCAAAGAATAAAAGTTTTAATATGAGTTTCTTTAGGTTTATAATAACTAGGAAAACGCTTAAGTACCGCTGCGTTGTTGGATGAGCGTAATTGGTGCATCGAGCTGCCATGTGTTTTGCGGATTTTCTGTTGTTCTGTGAAAAAATCATTATTAAGTTGAAGATTTTTTTAAAATTAATTTTAATTAAATTAAAAAATAAACTCTTTTTTTAAATTAATCGTAATTTTAAAAAAGAAAAATCGAAAATTGCTATTTTCATTGAAATAATTATTCGATTGCGCTCAAATTTCACACGAATATATAACTTAATTAAATTAAGGTTCTGTGAAAAAATCATTACAATCGGATAAAGCATGTAGGTGTTATAAGTCGAAGAATGTTTTAAAAATAGAAAAAAATCGTAAAATTGCGATTTTCATAAGAAATAATTTTTTGATTGCGCTCAAATTTCACAAGAATATATTAATTCATAAAATTAAGGTTCTGTAAAAAAAATCATTACAATTGGATAAAGCATGTAGGTCCTATAAGTCGAAGAATGTTTTAAAAAATCGAAAAAAATCGTAAAATTGCGATTTTCATGAGAAATATTTTTTCGATTGCGCTCAAAAACGTGGCAGTTCTAAGTTCAAAGATTTCAAAGCTCTCCACAAAATTTCATATCAATTAAATTATGGTTTAGCCGGAATCGTGTAAACAAACAGACAAAAAAACAAAAGAAAAAAAAAAACATTGCAGATTTTTTTCTCCAGTGTAGTGAAATAGAATCTTGGATAGAAACTTGACAACAATCACCTACAATGCATTCAAAAAGGTCTTGCAAAGGAAAAGTGGTCCTACGCAAACTAAAAACTTACAAAAAAAGCTCATCCATCAACGCGGCGGGACCTAAGCGTTTTCCTTTAGTATTTATATAATAATACCAAATCGCCTTCAACAGCCCATTATGAACCAGAAGTATAAGGCCTATTATGTTCTGACAGGCCATGTGCTTTCCTCAGGTCTATGTCCACTTGAAATATATATTTGATTAAATAACCACAATAATAATCTAAAGTAAAATGGTGTCCTACATTACGAAAAATAATTTTACTAAAATATTTACACGTGGAATGAAAATTCACATTGTTTTACAGCTCTTTACCATATTTTTACGTACAGTCAAATGCAGCGCGCACAATGTTTTGCCACCACCTCGTTCTTGGAACTGGCCGCCAAAATGTTGAAAAAATTCCTATTTTATCAAAGTCCAGAAACTGTGGTCAAACCCAGATCGTTCTGCACTCAGGAAGCCAAGTCTTGAAACCACTCGTTTCAACTCACACACGTTCTGAAACGAGAAATTCCTCCAAGTCGCTCAAAATTGCCAAATCGGTAGTCTTGGGGACAAAGTTCACGAGTCGCACGGTGATTGGAACGAATGTTTTTTCACGTTTCAAACCACGAGGTATTTGGTGGTGACTTGTGAACTTTGTCGTCTTGAGACGATAAAAACAGTTTGTTATTGATTCGGTAGTTATAAATTGTGACAGATCAATCTTGATGAATGACTTACTAGTTGTAAATGCAATTATAGATGTAACAAGGTGAGCTAGCAGCCGGCAAATATACGTAACCGTATTAATACATGCATCAGCCCCATTCCAAATTGATCAAACACCAAGTTTAAATTAAATATGCCCATTCAAATTATTATCTGACATTTGATATTTTAGGCCTACACTTTCAAAGACAACGATACAAAATTAAAATACCACAGCTTTCATAATAAATAGATTAATTATTTCGATCTATCTGGCTGTGATTTTGATTGATTTTATTTTGTAACAAAGTTTTCTATTGGTCACTATGGGATTGTTGGGGGCGGAGCCTCAAGCCGTGAAAATGGCCCCAAGTCACCGCTCACCGGTAACATAGAATGAGTGACTCGACTCACTTCTCGACTCGAAACGAGTGGGCTCAAGACTTGACCCCAATTATTCTTGAAATGGGAGATCGGCTTCGTTTGCGTGTGCAGTTCGTGGTGGGGCGCGAAAACGAGCGTTTTCGCAGTTTGTAGTCTTGAGTGCCAAAACGAAATATTTCAACGTTGTTTTCAAACGTTCGTTTTTACTCACAAACTAAAATCTCGTGATTTCACCGTGGTTTTATTCACATTGATAGTTTTCAGTATTAAAAATGGTATAATTCACCTATTATATCCAGCAGTTTGGAATAGATGTTAATTAAATTTATAGCATCAAGGAATATCGCTTTCATAAAAGAAAATATATTTTTGATTTGTCAAATCAAAAATGTGTCGAGGAATTCATGTTTGGCACATAGCCTACGATTAGGGCGAGGTGGGAGATTAGTTTAACCATTGCCCTATTTTATGTTTGGAGAAAAGCAGTCACTTTGTCTCCGATATAACGCCAATTTTTAAGTAATGTTTTGACGTCCATATGGCCGTGGTTTATGTCACTAGTCTAATGACACTAGGATAACTATTGCTTGTCTCTCCTTTCACAGCCCGCTTTCCTGTATTGAGCGTAGGTGGATGAGCGCAGCGAGCGAAGCGATGTGAAGCGAAGACTTCAATTTCACTGAACCCCCCAAAAAATTTAGCTCCGGTGTTTTTGTTTGTTTGTTTGTTTGTTTGTTTGTTTGTTTGTTGTTGTTTTTTCGTCTGTTTGTTCGCTCTCTACCGGGCAAATGGCATATGCGATCTTGATGAAAATTTGACAGGACCTTCGAAATCTCTAAACTTAGACTTGGCACGTTTTTGGGTACAATCAAAGAAATATTTCTCATGAATATCGTACTTTTACGATTTTTTCCGATTTTTTGTGCGATATTTTCGTGACATTTGGGCCAATTGACGACTCGAAATGGGCGGAGCTGAAAACGATCGATAGGTCACGTGACAAGTATTGGGTATAAATCCTCATTTCGCAAGTTGGTGCCTGCTGAACGGCGCAACATTTATCACGCTCTAACTTTTATTCTATTCATTATTTGGACAATACTTAAATGAATAATATTTAGCAAACATATCATTCCTTGTAATAGCGATTATTTCGATTAATTTGACAAAGTCGTTAGCTTGTTTTAACAATGTACGCATCACACAAGTGAAAATTATCAATGACTTAAGTTTTCTCATTAATTAATTTGACAAAAAAACTACTGGAATCGGATTTCGACAAGAATTCTTTGTAAAAATGCATCAGACTGTTTAGACAAGAATATACTAACTTTCTAGATAGAAAGTGCACTGAACGAAAATTTACAGCATAGAATAATATGCAGCGTGCACTTTTTCACGGCTCATCCGCACGTCAAAAGTGCGTATTTTAGATGAAAACACATTCCCTGCATATTACTCTATGCTGCAAAGTTTCGTTCAGTGCACTTTCTATCTAGAAAGTAAGTTTATTTCTTGTCTAAACAGTCTGATGCATATTTTTAAAGAGGTCTTGTCGAAATCCGATCAGTTGTTTTTTGTCAAATAAATTATTGAGAAAACTTAAATCATTAATAATTTTCACATGTATGATGCGTATATTGTTATAACAAGCTAACGACTGTGTAAAATATCGAAATAATCGCTCTTACAAAGAATGATATATTAATTTTTGCTTAATATTATTCATTTAAATATTGTCCAAATATTGAATAGAATTAAAGTTAGAGCGTGATAAGTGTTGCGCCGTGAAGCAGGCGTCAACTTGCGAAATGAGGATTTATACCAACTAATTCCGCCATGTTGCCTCGTGACGTCAGGAGGCGGGTACAATTCAAGTCGTAGATTCTGACCAAACGGGTTAGGCTACAACGTTCATATTATACATGGACATTAAGGTTATGGTGATGTGGTACATTTTGAAAGAAAAAGTTGAAAAAGTTAGCCAGAATCTATAGAAATAAAGCTTTTAATATAATTTTTTTGATTTTTTGTGCGATATTTTCGTGCCGTTTGGGCCAATTCTGACCAAACGGGTGGGGCTACAACGTTCATATTATACATGGACATTAAGGTTTATGGTGGTGGTAGTACCTTTTGAAAGAAAAAGTTGAAAAAGTTAGCCGGAAATCCATAGAAATAAAGCTTTCAATATAAGTTTTTGTTACGGTAAATAATACCAATTGACAAGAAACAATAGAAACTTGACAACAATCACCTACAATGCGTAGGCAACAAAACAAAGCACTTGTAAAAGTAAAGATATCCCACGCAAACTAAAAACTTTAAAAAGCTCATCCATCAACGCGGCGGGACTTTAGCGTTTTCCTAGTGTAATATTAGGGTATTTGTTTTCAAGCTTATACACCTTAAGAGGAAATAAGACACTTGTTACAAGTTGGCAAATAATTATTCGCTCGGCCGGTAAGAATCCGACGAATATTGCAAATATAAACAGCCCTAGCGTCGTGGATTACCAACGTTCATCAGTCAGGATCATGGTAGGAAAGACAACACTGTTTTTCGACACTGTTCATTTCGTTTACAACTAGACAAAGCGCGCAGAATGTTTATTCTGACTGCAATTAGCATCCTGGTCATGTAGACTTGATGATATGCAACCAGCACACAGCACAAGTGGTTCTAGTATATAGAGCAACTGTGAAGGGAACACAATAGATAAATAACAGGTAAAGATTGTCCGCGAACACTTCAGCGCGCGTGTAGCAAGTAGATTAACCTAATAATAAAAATCAAGGAATGTAGGAGGGAAAATCAATCAATAAATTACACTTCCGAAAAAAATTATTTCGGATAACTTGGGTAGGATTATTATTTTTGTTTATTTTCAATTTGCAACAAAGACCATAAAGACCATAAACAGAGCATATTTATGTCAACATAAATAACAGGGCAGAGCCCAAAAATATAGGAAAGTGAATTACGAGATTTAATCTTTTTAAATTTGGAGCAATATGACTCTAGGCATATTTACACACGAAACAACATTCAAGTCATTACTGTCAATGCAATGTTAAATGTAGACGCGGCAAAACATTATTTGGAATTTGAAATAATCATTGTCCATAAAGTGTATAAAAACTGGCTCAATGCATAATATTAAACTGAAGCTTTGTATAAAATAACAGTTCATTGCATTGTTGAACTAATTGCACAATAGGGAAGACTCACAAATATTTTTTATTATTCTAATATATTCAGGGCCAGTTTCTGATTACATAAAAATAAAATTTTCGTTATTAAAAAAATATTTTGAGTAATTAAATGATGTCGGGAAAAACAGGGCAATACATCATAACCCTAACATGTCAAACAAAACAGCATTTTTGATGATTATCTTACTTCTAATAGCACTTTTAGATCACGAAGCAAAATTTTTTATTTGAAGTAAGATAAAGAAATACTTATTAACAATAATTTGCATAACAAGATATAACATTTGCACATTTTGTGTATACATTTTTAACGATTAATGGTTTTATAATAACATTATAATAACATGTGTGGCTCGTTGGTCTTGTTGTTAGCGTATCTGCTTCCAATGCAGAAGGTCCAGGGTTCGATTCCCGCTAAAGTCAGAAGTTTTTTAACTTCTGATTTGGACTTAAGTCCATCAGTTCTTGTCTTAGGAGTTTTGTAAACGGTGACTTTGGAGCCGTCCTAGCAACGAAGCACATAATAAATTTCAGAGTTGTTTCTGAATCGGCCTTGTTGATTCTGGCGTTGATTCGCGGGTGTTCGCACTGTCCATACCACTGATTGCTATATTTCCTATTACAAATATCGATCTTTGGTTGGTTATCGCTCACTCGTAGATTGCGTCGGGGCCCTGCAGGGTTGGCTTGGTCGCTTTGATTTAAGTCCCCCACTGAAAATCAGTTATATAACTGAGTGGGCAGACTCTAAATAAAATTTATTTATTTATTTATTTAACATTATTAAAGAAAATGTCAACAATGGACTTTTGTTTTAACACGAGATTGTAAACGGCCGGAGCGGTGAATTTTGCTTCGTGATCTAGAAGCAGTAGTCAAATTCTTTCATAGCCAACAATGTATTTAGGGTTATGACGTCACGTATTCACAATAAAAGCGCGAGAAAGAGTAAACGTAAAACTTCTTGTACCTCTGTGGAATAGCAAGTATTTACTTTGGATTGTTATAAACTACTGCGATGGTGTTTTTAAGTGAAATATCTACTGAATCTGTAAACCAGCGCTAATATCTAAATCTAATGAGTGAGCCTTTCCAATTGTCAATTTGCGAGCTAAGATAATAATCTAAACAGGAATATTTTTTTTAATCCAAACTTATGTATTGAGAGACCCTGGTGAAAGCCGTGTAATGCTCAGCGAAGCACGTTGTGGACGACACCCGATGGAAAAGGCCCTGAATGAGATACTGACAATGCCGCGGAGGAAGTACTGGCCAGTGTCTTGCCGGAGGAAACACCAGCCCCCGCCCGAGTCGCCCGGACACACGCCTCGTCATCCGGGTCACAAAACCCGCGCAGAACTTCCCCTCTGTTAGCCGTTTCTTGTTGCTCTGGGGGGAGCGAGCATCCAAGTTTT